>JAODKC010000114.1:665650-676618 GCA_026777985.1 Mormyrops attenuatus
CCCCCCCCCCACACCCCCCCCACCCCCACCCCCACCCCCCGCCTACCGGCTCATTTGTAACGATCGTTAGTGTTTTCTGTGCGAGCTGACGGCATCAGGATGTGCGCCGTGAGCTCGCACCCAGAGCCGGCTGTATTTCTGCAAAGACTTCACTGCCAGATCCCTTGTTCTGTCCTTCAGCTCACAGCGCCAACGCAGATCCGGGCTTCTGCTCGTTCCTCGAATGCCGTAATAACGATGATACCTATTCAAGGGCCCGAGCTGCCGTCAAGCTGCCTTGTTCTGTCTGTTTAATTGTTTATAATGGGGATTAGTGCAAATGTTTGGCGGTCTAATTCAATAGTCGGCATCTTAATATTTCACAGCTGCCACATGCCACGCTCACAAACACGACTGCGAGCGTATTGTCTGAGGGAAGCAGGAGGTGCAGCATTAATCACCGAAGGCTCTATCCATGAATATTATTGTCTATCTGGGCCTCGTGCTCGCTTATATGACACGTCAGGCCGACGGAGCGGTGCCCTGAAGAAATGGATTGGCCTGTTAATTAGTAGTAATTAAGCTGAGTGCTCGTTAGCGGTGATGAAGTGCCCTGATGCTGCTGTGGAGCCCTCTGAGGTGGATCTCTCCAGGCTTAAGTTTAGACTGCTTAAGCTTTGGGTGTTTGCTTCCCACCCATCCTGGTTCTGACGTCTTGCTGCTTTAGGATCCGTTTGGAAGCTTCCAGAATTCAGTATTAGCATTAGACTGGAGCGTTGCTCCACAAGGTCAGGCTGAATGACAGGAGGAGGAAAGCTGCCCAGTACCGGAAAGGTGGTCTCCATCCTTACCAGTAAGTGCAGACTAAGTGGCACGTCAGGTGTGGAGGTTGGTATAGTGAAAGGACTCCGAGCCTGTTTCCAGGATTGGTGGCGAGTGTCTCGGCCCTCCATTTCGTAGCCTTTGAGCTGTGCAGCCACGTGGGAGACACTCAGACTGTTTGCAGAGACTCAGGATGTGGCTGTCTGCTAGCTAATACGAGTAGAACCTCACCTCCATTTAGTATGAACCGCGGGGCATTCCTGTCCTGGTTCACCTTGTGCCCGCTCGTGGACCTGGCTCAGCTAGCCTTAGTGGCCCCTCTTAGAGAGATGTCACTGGGTTTTGGTTGATTGCGTGACATGAAGCTGAAATACCAGGAGGTCGATGGGCTGTGTGAAAGAAACAGCAGATGAGCTCACGACTGGAGGGAGGTGCCAAGATCTAAATAAGCCCACAGCGGTGGTGAGAATGAGGGCGGGGCCTTGAGGGCCCTTAGGACAGCAGTGGAGCATCTGCTCCGTCAGAAGGACTCTGTTGCCTTCTAATTACCACTACTGCTGTCGTGGGCCATTATTCTTTATATAGTTTTGTCAATTTGTCATATTATATGTGTGCCAGGCATGGGATTTGAATCCACAACCCTCCGGACACGGGTGCAGATTCCTTACCCACCGAGCTACATACTCCCCCATAATGGTTATTCCACTCCCCTTCTAGCCCCCGCCCCTAGCTCGTAAGAAGAGGTACAGTGAAAGTAGGCGTGGCCACGTGTTCAGGATGAAGAGGAAAAGACCACAGTGCGAACACAAATCATATGTGTACATATATGTGTACTGTATGTGACTGAGGCAGAGCAGAAATGCACTGTAATTATGTGACAGATCGCTTCCTCATGGTCACTCGCGTGCTGGGAGCTGTCGTAAAGCTTGCTCGAGACCAGCCACCGATTTCACAGCTTCCAGAGTATCGACTGCCCCCTCTAACTCCATAATGTTCTTCTCATTTGTTACTGGGAGACCTCGCTCATGTCCCAGCTGTAGACTTTTCTGTGGATGTTGTACAGGGGGAAGATGGGGATCTTCCCCCTGTACAACCCCCTTCCACCTGTGAATTTAGATCTAACTTATTTACCTGATTCTTTTATCCAAAGTAAGAGTAGAGGGAAGGATTGCGATATCTTTATGTGTGCTACCTGGCACATGAGCCCCCCATTTGCACTGGTAGAACAATGCTCTAGTTCTTGACCTACAATAACTACTACATGTAGCTACAGGAACTACGGGTGCTACTACATGTAGCTATAAGAACTACAGGAGCTACATGCTGTGAATGCAGTTTGCTGTTCCCCCAGTAAATCCCCTGAGCTCAGATGGCTCCTCTCACTCCACAGTCTCATGTAGCCTGCAGTCACAGGATCGCTTTGACGCTGCTGTGACTAATGACAAAATCGCCATTTGCCTCTCCACTGCCTCTTACCACCGCCACTCCCCTCCATGCCAAATCTTTCCCCCCTATTTATGAGGAGTGAGCAGCTGTGCAGTGACCACAGCGGTCTACTTGGTGCCAGTGAAACAGCACCCGCCCACTCCCCCAGCTGACAGCTCACCGAGCTGAGTGCCTTGTTGGACCGGGTACAGCTTGTGCCCTTTACATGAGTCGGCCCCCTGTTGCTTGAGTATCAGGTGTGTATCCATAAACAGGAAGCAGCTGGGGGCCCCAGGGCAGTGTTTCTCTCTGTGGCCTTTGCTCGAAATCTGAACATTGAAAATGCTAAACAGCATATTTCTGAGATGTTCCATGTAAGACGTCATGCGGCAGCCGGTCGGATTTGAGATTCTTTTTCTTCATTCCTATTGGCCAGATCACTGGCATCTGGGGGTTTTATGAAAAATGATTGGTTCAGAGAGAGAACCAGTCAGACTGTAGAGGAGGTGGGTCCAAGCAGCTAGAGGAGGCGGGACCATCAGATGTCTTAGTCCCACCATCTCTAGTTGCTTGGACCCACCTCCTCTACAATCTGATTGAGCCACGGTTCAGGTTTTAGATTCGGTCATGGAGAAGCACTCGGGTGGGTATGGCACAGGAAGCAGAGGAGGAGGTGTTACCAAAATAGTGGGCAAGCAGGTTCTGGGGAGGCATCTACCGTCTGCGCAAAATGGTACAGAGCCCAGCGTTTTTATGATGCCGTAACGTTGCCGCGACCCAATCAGAACGTATCGGTAACGTTAAACATCAGCTGCCTGGCACTGTTTTGAGCCAGCTTGGTGCATCCTGATCTCCAGAGGGGAGCCCAGGGAGTGGGTGTGCTCCTCGGCACCACTGGGCCTCCTGATCAAATATGCATGTATTCAAGCTGATAATTGCCAGGGTAGACTGAAGAGCTGGAATTATAAATAACACACTTACTGCTCGGCGATTAGAGGGGCCCTCCTGTTTATTTAATCAGAGGCGACGAGCTTTAATTATCCCACTCTCTTGATGTTTGTGCCCGATTTGCCCTCCCGTCTCATGCAGGCCTGGCCAGTTCCTCATGCCTCGCGGTCCCCCACTCTGCTTACTACTCACCCCCTCCTTGTGTCCCTTCCCTTCTTTCCTTTGGGATCCCCTCCTCCTCTCTTCCTCTGCCAGGCCTTGCCCTGTGCTTCTCTCTTTCCCATAATCTCCCATCCCTTCGTCTTTCCTTCCCATCCAGCCGGTTGATGGCTTTGCTTGCCGGAGCACAAGGAGGCGTCTTCTTTCATAAGCCTTGAAATAAGAACAAGATTATGCCATGAGCCCTCATTAATTAGTGATAATCACTTGATTAATGATATTGGCTTCTACTGGAATGTGTCTGAAAGGGCCATTCACAGAGGGTCCCCTTTCACTTGTACGCCATACGTGCCCCAAAAGGAAGGGCACACCTGTTCTGGGTAGAGAACGCACACGGTGGTCAGCTTGCACAGGTTTGGCTTACATGGGAAACGGTAGAACAAAGGATTTCAGTCTGCGGTTTAGTGGGAAAAGACTCTGCATTCCAGATTGTGTCGGAATCTGTAACAGAAAGGCTGGGATGAAGGTTAAGGCAGACATTGCGATGTGGATTAAGATGAGCACTAAGGTTTTGTGCATGCAGAGGCTGCAGTAGCCTATTACGGGGCCCAGCGAAGATGACTGGTACCTAAACTTCACTCCACAGAGGCAATCACCGCAGGCAGAAGGGAATCACTTATTCTCACCCTGGCATAGCCCGAACTCACATGGTGCCACGAGACGGCGTGAGAATCAAATTGTCGCTCTCTCTGTGGCGCTCCGGCGGAGAGGGCGTTTTGGGGAAGCGGCGCTGCACACGGACCCACTGCCTGGGAGCAAGCTGTTTGGAGTGTTTATCAGGGGCCATCTGCCTCTGCAATCTCCAGATGGACACGGCTGGGCACAGAGGTTCACTCTCTTTAAATAACCGCTGGCGCACAGGCCTCCCCTCCACTATCCCCAGCCCTCTGTTGACCCTGCTCTCGCCTCTTTTCATTTGTCCATCTCCTTGCTCACCTCCAAGCTCACTCTGCCCCCCTCTGTGGGGGTGCCGGGGTTCGGAGGGAGCGATGTGCCCTATTTCAGAAGGTAGCGGAAAGCGTTCTCCCGCTGCCCCGCTCTCTAACTATGAGAGGGCCGTGGAAGTCACACGGCTTTGAGGCCCCCTGGAGCGGAGACTCCTGATTGGTGGGTTTCTGTGGCCACTCTCCATTATGTTGCTCTGGTACCTAATGAAGCTCCCACAGTAGGTCAGCTCTCTCTACTTAAGGGTGACCGAAATAAGATGTTACCACACGACAAAGCTACCGTCTCCGGGATCCAGCTAATGGGACCAGATACGATGGCTCTTAGACTCAGAACTGCACTACAGAGATATCATTTTGTTTTCATGTTATTAATTACCAGCACTTACTGAAATGTCTTTTCGCTGCGGCGTATCTTCAAAGCGTGACGCTCCCCCAGCAGACGGACGAGCCGTGCTTATTAATCTGCCCTCGCAGCTGATTTGAATTACTGATAACAACAAGAAGTCGCACGATAACAGGCCGGGGTCACAGCCAACCTCGTGATAATGGACCCCACCATTCTGCTCTCCTGTCAGCTTGACTGTCTTTGATCCACCTTTGGGCTTGCTAACCAAATTAATGCCTGCATATACATTCATTTCATTAATACTATTACTTTAAGGATTAGTTTTTAGATTTGTTTTTGTTGTTGTAACATATCTCTCTAAATTGGTCTTTGTGTGTGTGTGTGTGTGTGTGTGTGTGTGGATTATGTTTATATTGTGTAAACATATATAATGTGCCCCACAATATGATAAAAACCTGTTATTTTGATATTATGGGGACCGTTTTTCAGGTCCCCACAAAGATCTGTGAATGCATTCAAAAAACTAAAAATAAAGTCTGGTATTTGGTTCTGTTACTTATGGTTACGTAAATAGCATGCCCTCATGCCCAGCATTTCCTTCCATAGGTGCCAGGTAACACTGAACGCTGCATTAGATGAGCAGTTCTGGTGAAATAAAAATACTATAAACAGTGCTCTATAGTCTGTCTTCTCTTTCAGTGTTTAATGCCCTTATAGCCAAGATTGTAAGAAGATTGTCCTGCTGTAGGTATTTGGGATTGAAAGGCTAACTGATGGCTTATAAATTTGCCAGTAGATTTTTCTCATTCCTTTCAGCAGTCTGGTGGCAGGGCTCAAAGTGACATCAGTGTCTTCAGCGAGCAGCAGAGGTGAATGGGCATTGAGCGCGTGTTTCTCTGGATGGGTCGCCTGACTGTGCAGCATGGATCTTGCTAATGTGAGACAGCAGGCAGCGGGCTGATCTGTGTCTCCGGGCTCCCAAGTGGCCATGCCTACTGCATCCTTCCTCACGCCCTGGCACACATCCTATGCCAGCCATCGCTGGACAGTCGCCCGGGTGATATGAGTCCCCAGCCACATCTGGCAATCACCGGTTGGCCGTGCTTGTGAGTGTGACCCCGTTCTTTAGTTATGTATTCCTCAGTCAGCCCCCCCCCATGATGACCTTCATTCGGCATGTAAGAAGATCATGTAGCCAGCTAATGCCAGCAATTTGCAGGTGTTAGAAAGCGTTTCATTGAGTCTAAACCTGTTTCTTACTTTAGGATTGCCAGGTTCTGTCACAGATTTTTTTTTCTATTTCCTGTCTGAGTCAATAAGAGCATTTCAACTGGGATAAAGTGCCCAGGAAGGCATGTGAGGTGGCTACCTTTCCTTTTTAAACTGTGTGTTTCTGGGCTGCACCGCTGCAGCCAGAATTAGCTCTTTGCTGCCAACGGCGTATCACCGATGGGCTAATCAGACATGACTGGGGTGGTGCGGCTTTTGCCAAGCCGATGTTATTTCTGGAAAATCAGACACCTTAGTGCTGGCCCACATAGCTCTCTGTGGCGTCACGGCGGTACTGTGGTCTGCGTCTAACCCCGGAATATTCTAATCTCAAAGCTTCAGACTGCCTTTCATCCCAGGAAGCGTTTCGTGGTTAACATCACCTGTTACCCCTGTGGGGGAGGCAAATTTCACAATAGCTCTGACTGATCTACATACAGGTCCCCAAGGGGGGGGTTTGTTCCCTTGTCAATCTTCCTTTGAGGTGGAGGTGTGGGCAGGGGGGCGCTCCTCCTCCTGACGCTTGTGTCTGACTGCCCAAGCTGGGTGCACCGTGATGGTGGGGTGTCATGGTCCTGTTTCGCCCTCCCCCTCACCCTGCTTGCTGGCTGCTGTCAGGGGGACGCTACACGCTTAAGACGCTTGACCCTGGGGTCACAGAGTGGCATCTCAGCCCTGCGTGATCTGTGACCTCTTTCTAACCCCCAGGTGATCCAAAGCCCATGTTTTCTATCAGTGTCTTCCAATTTTGCATTTCCTGATGGGCTCTCGGTTCCAGATGGAGGTGGGGGGGGGGAGGGGGATTGCTCACGTTTCAGCATTTCTGATGTGGGGATCGCCCCCGCACTTCGCCACCTGGGGGATCCCTGCAATCGCCAGGCGCAGTGGGGTGCCGACTCCTCTGAGAGCAGCCGGAGAAGCTCCCGGTCGATGTGGGGATGTGGGGGGTTTCATGCCCCAGTCGCACGTCGCACCCCAGGCGGCTGTCTCCGGGGGCAGGGCGCGGCGTTCTGTCGCGTCCCGGCATTTCGGAGACGGGGGGAGTGCGCCGCGTGACTCATGTGTCTGCTCGCCGGAGAGCAGGGTCTATTTCTGGCTGCCCCCGGTGCCGCTCTTCACAGCTCAGATCGCTCCTGAGGGCGGCGCGAAGGCAACCGGGCCGAGATGAAAGCGTGCTCCCTATGTAAGGAGCCACAGAGCCTTCCGGGGATGAAGTGCTGGCAGGATGGCGCCCCGGGACAGTGCGGTTCAGAAGGGGTACTGCCTGAGTCTTTCTGGTGGCCTTTTTGTTTGCTTAGTCACTAAAAGCATGCAAATGTCCCCCAACCCCTTAGGGCTAAATTCACCATTTGGCCCGTTGACGGCATTTCTGCATTTCTGCCGTCTGAAAGGGGACTTTAATCATTAATCCAATCAGACGCTCGTTGTCCCTTTGAAGCGCTGTGACATGCTGGGTGTTGGGTGGCATTCGCACACAGAGAGACACGCTCTCACTCCACTCTGCTGAAGTGAAACATTACAGGGAAAAATTCATGATTGCGCCGCCCAGCACGCTCCTTTGCCAGCATACATTTGCCCTCTTTAAAGGCACCATGTATGACTCGGTTTGTTTTTCAGTCAAGCGGCCTCTTGCAGGCTGCCTGGCGTGTCACTGGATTGCATTAGGATGCAGTGACACCTGCTACCTACAGATTATCTATGTAATCACGGATGTGTGGATGTTATATACCCACCTCCTTGGTTTCTGGGAATATAAGGCACTGCCATGAAGGACATACGGTTGGCTTTCCATCTGCGTTATAGATCGCAGCGGGCATGCGATTTTTTTTTTTGGATGGTGGAAAATTCTGAAATGTGGGCCCAGATCATAGCTGGCGCACCTGGGAGGGACTGAACCCTCAACACTTACCTTCCAGATCCATCGGCCGCCTCGGGGTTGCTCGTCTCACCTAGAGGTAACCGGGGATTAGAACAGCATATCGACCGGCGGCACTCAAGGCTGAACTCGAGGCCGCCGTGTGACACTCACATACCCCAGATGGCATCAGAGACACAATAAAATGCACATGGTAAGAAAAGCATGGGGATTTTAACCCCCCTGGGGTCACACTTGGCTTCGGGTGGTGGGGGGAGGACGGCGGTGTTTATCTCTGGTACCTTCAGGTAGAGCCTCGGCAGGCTGAGATCAGCGGAATTTCCTGTGTCCTGCTTGTCTTCTGGATGTTATTCTGGATGTTTAAGGCACCACATATAACTACATCCAATGAAGGTAATGTTTCTACATGCAGCACCTATTATATGCAGGAATCCCACTGCATCTCTTGGATGTTTGGTATTTTTACCAAACACACACACACACACACACACACATACACACAGGTTTGTAATTATATCTTTGTGGGGACTCCATTCATTTCTATGGGGAAAACTCCTATCCCAACATGACGACCTTAACCCCCACCCAGCCCTAACCTTAACCATAAGTAACCAAACAAAAAACGAGAGTTGGCATTTTTAGTTTTTTGATTGTAGTCACAGATTTTAGTAAAATTGATGTTATTCTTATGGAGACCAAAAAGGTGTCCCCACAAGGTAAAAGTTACAGGTTTTATCACATTGTGGGGAAATCTGGTCCCCACAAACTGTAATAATTACAAACACACACACATGCACATACACACCACTCAGACTTAATAACTCTGTCTGTCACAATCTAAGACAGTTTCACTATTCCTAAGACCATGTAATTGGGTTGAAAAGCAGACAAGACTAACCACTTATATAGCGGGAGAAAGTTCTCCTTTGCAAAATACCAAGTAAAACTATTTTGAGTAAATAGATGTTCAAAATCATTTTCTTTTTGAAATGCTCTCAATTGTAAGGTCTCTTTTTCTATCTTTTTACAATTTGAGTATGTCTTATTATTAAAAGGATGAAAGGATAATGTCAGTCTGTCATGCAACACAGGCATCAATAACAATCTGAAAAACAGCCACAGAGTGAGAGAGCATCCTATTGTTCCCCATTTTAAATCAATGGGTAATTCAATAGAATATGGAATTTAAAGTGGAAAAAGTTTTAGATTCAAGTCCTGGAGGTGGTTCTGCTTCTTCACAATTGGTCTGAAATGCGAGATTGATGTGTAACCCCAAACAACGAATGTCCTTTTGGATAATTGTCTTCCATGGTGTTCATGCTGGACTCTGATTAAATTTGCAGTTCTCTGTTGCCCTGTTTCCACCAACTCGGTGCCAGAGCTGTGCCTAGGTTTTTTCAAATCCAGAACTGGTTCTACGCGTTTCTGTCACAAAAAACTGAACCTGGGCCAGGGAAACTGGCTCCAGCCCGGCGCCTCAGAAAAGCTGGTCTCATAATTTGAATCCGTAATGTCAACCAAAGTCAAATGGGCTATCACATCCAAACCTTTCACATATGTGGAAAATTCAGTCCATAACCAATATAGTTTCGTCTAATATCATCAACTTGCCAGCTTATTAGCAATAATAAATTATTGACACGGGAGTGGCAAAGAGATGATGAGGTGGACAGCAAAGTTCAGTTTTTAGCTATTTTACTGCGTGATCCTTAACAGGACAGCGGTAAAACAGCGAGCCAGAATAAACCCACTTACACACATAGACTGGGGAGAAATACAGCCTTCTAGAGACAAAACTGGATACAGGCAATAGAGACGGAACACAAAGAGTCACACTCTGAAAACGGTGAGACTTAAAGGCTCATTTTTCCAGTGTGGCAGAGTATAAAAACTTCAAATCCGGAACATATCAAAACAAAGCTAAAAAAACAGATGCTTATGAATCTTTATTTTACTCTCACTTCTGCTTATGTAACATTTCTGTTCTGTTCTTTTCTGAAACCGATGGAAACACGGACAGGTTCCCAAAAGGCACCAACCGAGAACCAGTCTAGCACCAGCACGGGCTCTGTGTTGGTGGAATCAACGTGACCATTGCTCAGCTCAGACTGAACTTACAGGCAGTAACATCCTGGAGACTTTGTGCTCTGTGTTTGGGTTCTCCAAATTCCTTTTTATTTCTCAGAGTAAAACATCAGGGAATTACTATTTTATACACGCTGATGAACAGCACCGGTAGTTACCACGCCACGCCCTGTAAACTCCATAAACCACCTGTAAAAGCCATGCACTTCCTTCTGCTCCTGCTCTGGGTCATTGGGCCTGTAAAATCTCTCTTGTTTTATGAGAGTGTGATCATCACAAAGCCAAGTCCGGCACCACCCACACTCGCAATACCCAGCTTGAACTGAGCGCGACCCATATCCTGCCCACCTTCACATATTGCTGGAGATAATGAGCACGACCTTGGGCTGAAGTGGGCCCATATGCAGGCCCTTGCCTCTGATTGGTCGCTTCCCTCAGCCTGCTGTTTGATGCAACAGAGGCGTGACACGTTTTTCCAGGCCTGACAGTTGTGCGTATCTTAGGGGAGGAAAAAAAAAACACGCCGCGGGTGAGATTTTTCACGACCGAGTCAATCAACACCTGACATCATCGCCTGGCTGATCGGGGGAAGTCACATGAACGTTGCAGCTAGGGAGAACGGAGCAGTTGCTGTGGGTGGAGAATCCCCCCTCTCCACTCCACCTCAGACAGGAAAAATGGGTCATTCAGTAAATATGCGCCTTACTAAGCTGTCTGCTTTTACTGGGTGACACACTGACTATTCTCAATCACTTCAATCACTTACCAGGTTTCCTGATTCCTGCTTTGCACAATGCTGGCAAGATTAAAGGTATTCCCTGTATTCTGCATCTTATTTATGTGTTTCATTACTGTTTATTGATCCATTTAAGGTCACAGACAGAAATAAAATCAAAGGGTATCTGCAGTATTACAGAATTATTATCTCTGACTGGAATGCACTCTCATGGGACACCTATTGGCTCTAATAAGAAAATAAGAACATAAGAAATTTACAAACGAGAGGAGGCCATTCGGCCCATCAAGCTCGTTTGGGGAGAATCTAACTAATA
>JAODKC010000114.1:696455-710939 GCA_026777985.1 Mormyrops attenuatus
CACAGCTTCCAGGCAACTTCTGACATGCCTGTGATGACTAATTTATCCTGAAGTGCTGGGGAGTGCTGTTCTTCATACTCCACATTTGAGTGGTCTTCCCTCCACCCCATGAGACATGTCTACAGTATATGATATCCCATAATCAGGCCTTCAACTTTCAGCAGGCAAAAGCAAATTAAACCGTTGTATCAGTCATGATGTCCATCCATCCATCCACCCATAACTCTTTCTCCATTGCAGCATTGCAAAACACCCACAGCCTATTCCAGGAAGTTCAGTGGCCACCCTGTAAGAAACGCCCAGCCTATAACAAAGTGGTTATTAAAATGTGATTCATTCTATGTTACCAAAGATAAATCATGCAGACACTTCAAAACGATTAAATAATCCTTTCCCCTGTCTTTGGGTGGTACAGGACACATCTGCAGGCAAGGAGAAAAATGTTTGTTTGGTGTTCTTGATGTAAATTAGTCTGGACACGGAGCTGGCAGTGATTGATCGATGCATCGACGCATCTTGTCAGCGTGATCCTCATGGGTGACCCAACACCCCACGTAGCCGTGCCCGCAGCGCCATTAGGGAAAAGGGCACGCTGACTGGGAAAGTGACTCATCTACAAACTAACCTGGCAGGTAATCAGACCCTCACCGTGGGGCAGGGAAAACATTTACCTCCCTCCTTCCCCGCCAGCCTCAAAGGGCAGGGCCTTTGGTTCTGAATGAGCGTGTGCAGTTTGCCGCCGCCCAGCTGGGGATCGTGGGTAATCAGAGGCTAGCTACAGACAGGATCAGAGGGGAGTGAATAGATGCTCCCTCTACTGTGGATGAGGCATGTCTGGATGCACTTTCTAACAAGCAAACCTTGCGTTCTGCACCCCAGATTCAATTTACCATTTTCTGTGGCTAATGAGGGCGGAAACAACTTAGTCCTGACACATTTTAAAGTGAGTTTACAATGAATGGGAATCCGAGCGGTAAGCTGTAAGCTTCCCGCGCTGACGTTTGTTAAAGTCGCTGGAGAACATTTGCGTCGTGCTGAGGAAGGGTCTCCGGGTAGGTGGTGGGGAAGGTGTGGGAGGCAGTGTGCCGGGCCTGAGGCCTACTGTGGCTCAGAACATGGGAGGGTGAGGCTAATCCCGAGCAGCACACCTCCTCTGGCATTGGTCCTGCCGCTAACCATTCCGATTTGACTCCCATGATGAGTCACCGTCCGTGGGTCAGCTCCATGTGTGTGTTATCCCTTGGTGTCCAGTCTTCTTGGTCATTCCTGGTATATTTTTGTTCGGTCCTCTGTAATCTGGCCCTCACACATAACACGGAAATAATCTCCCCAGTTCATATCCCGCCATCTTCAGGAGCCTCCAATGTGTGACTCCTGCAGGAGCTTTGCTAGAATCTTCTTCTCTCTGCCTTTGCCTTGATCATTTGATGAGTGTCACTCTTTTGTTTTTTTTTAACGGGTGGAGGAATTTGTGTGAAATCATGCAGTTGTCGCTCAATTTAACTTCTGAGCTTCGGAAACGATAAACTGAGCCCAGGCTTTCATTTCTCTCCCATGTTCTCCGTGGTACACAACGCTTCATTTCATTTATCTGAGCTCAGCACCATGTAATTTAACAGCCAGTTAATTCCTGGGGTTTATGTTGCTCCACAGAAGATGAACGTTTCCATCATTCCTCCCCGCCTCTCCTGTTGGGTGATTCCTGCTCACCCCCTGACAACAATCTGCATGAACTTGGGACCCTATTGGCCACCTACAAGCCCCACCTTCAGGACCATGTGGGAGGCAAACCTTCAGTCTTGATGGGGTGGGGGCGGTGATAACTTCTAACTGTAGCCTTAGATGGGGAAGGGGCTGTTAACACAAGCTAACAAGGAGTTGCTGAGAGGCAGCCTGGATCACAATGAATAACTGCTTCTCTGAACTGAGAACCCTACAAGTGCATGGCAGAGCGGAAGCAGGGCTCCTTAATCTAAATGCTAATCCACTACTTTTCTTGTCCAGGGACCTGACGGACGTGTGGCCAGACAGAGACCCAGAGTGATTCCAAACGGATGGGGCCTATACTGGCCAGGAGAGAGTGGTGGGCAGGGTGATGGAGGGGGGGGGTTGGGGTTCATAACCGAAAGCACAAGTGCAATGTCAGATCCAAGGTAGGCCACACTGGCTTGACCTTGTCGAACCCACATGGCCGTGGAAGTAATGTGTTAGATGGGAGGGGTACTGGTGCCCAATGACCCAACCATCACACTCTAGGATTGGACCCGGTTACATGGAAAGGGTAGCCAATCAGAGCAGGGAATGTTATACAAACAAGGACTATCACCAAAAGGCAAATATAACCCCAGAACTGCAGAACCTCCTTCTTATATGAATGCTTAACTGGCCTCTTCCCTCAGTTAAGCACATTGCCTAAGGGACAATATAGCCAGGGACACATCCAGAAATACCAATAAACCCCCCTCCAAAGTAACTGGTATATTGTCCTGAAATATTACCAGAAATGAATATCAATATAGTTTTGACACTATGTAGGATTATGACACAGCGATAACATAATGTGACATTTTGAATGGCGAATGGGGAGTCAGTAAGAGGGGCTCTCAGGATGCGTTTCTGCTGCACCATGTCTCTGCCTGATAACAACAGAGTGCTGCCGCATTCATTTATTGCCACGGATGTAATTTTCCCATGCATGAAAACCCTCAAATGCCTCCTCTTAAATTACCCTGCAAGCAGACTCTTGGAGGTCTTCGTTAAGGTGGAGTATTTAATTGAAACGCTTGCCAGGGAGGGGAGGCAAAAGCGATTAGAAGCCAGACCTCAGAGGGAGGACGACTCTCGCCTGCTTAAGTGCACCTTAATAAATACCTTAATAAATGCGCACAGCTTCTCCAATCAGGGACACACAAAAAATATGTAAATATCAAGCTATTCAGTGCCAGAAATCAGTGCCAGACCTTGGTTTCTCAGTTCGGACTCTGAGTAGGAGCCATGTTCTCTCAAAGGTCACTCCATTCATTGAATTCATGGTATCAAATTCACAGCCCCGGTTCATAGAATGGAAGGCAATCCAGAGGTATTGGAGCGTTCAACCTTTTGTGACACACTAGAGAACTAAGGCAGAGACTTAAATATGAGGAAAGATCTGGTTTAAAGGGTTTGCCTTCCAAAGGATGTTTAATTTACATTTCAGATTGGTGGGCGGAGCTACAGTTGGGGGCGTGGTTAGGATAACGTACCAAGCCATCCTCCCAGCTCTATTTTGATCAACAGGGGTACAAGCGACCGATTCTCACACGAGGGGAAAATTACTGCCTTTGACTGAGGTACTGCTTCATATTTCAAAATGAATTATTCATAACGCGTCTTCATAAAATCTGGGAACGTCGTTCAGCTTGTCAGATATTAAAATGTTCTCCTTTGTGTCCCCCACTAACCTGGCTCACTCATCCCAAAAGGCATATTCGCGTTAGGCGATGGCGAAGTTTTTCAGGTGCAACTTGTTAGGAAAATTCGTCAGTTTATAACCCAGTGGGCATCAACAGATCAGACACCCTGGTATTTGATTACTGTGAAGCGCCACAAACATTTGGCATAAACACCATCCTGGTTCATTAATGAGGGTTCTTACACCAGTGTTTCTCAACCCAATCCCCAGGAACCCCCAAACAGTCCACAATTTTTGTTCCCTTCCAGCTTCCAACACATGTGTACCAGGTATTAGATGTTCTTGATTATTTGGTTCAGGTGTGCTGAGAGCTGAGAGGGAGCAAAAATGTGGACTGTCAGGGGGTCTCTGGGTACTGCGTTGATAAACACTGTGTTAAACCAGCACACCGCATATGTGTCACATGGATGGGGATCCAGAGCCTTCAATATATACCTTTATAGGCACAAAAGAGTAGTTTAATTGGCAAAAAATATAATTACCAAGGAGTTACAGATTCTAGTTAATCGCTACCCATCCATTTTTCATAAGCACTTCTCCTGTGGTCATGCTGAGGGTGGATATGATGTCTGGAAATGATGCTGGATGGTGCAACAGCAGTGGTAATAGGGCTACTTGGGACTGGATGGAGAAGAGGAAGCAGGGAAATTGTGTTTACAGAAGGGAATGAGACGGCAGGCGGAAGTTCAGTGCATCATCAGTGGCCACCTGGGTTAACCCAACGGGAACCAATCAAACAGCCAGCTATGCAGGTCTGGGGATCCACGACTCATGATGATCCCACCCAGTGCATGTTCAGAAGCCTCATGTTGAGCAGACATGATAAACAGCATTCCCAGAAAGAGCAGATGAGCAGCTACGCGATGCTGGGCATGAAGTCAAGAGACTTTGCTATTTGCACTCTTATTTGGACCATTAGAAGTGTTATCAGGAAACTAAATTGCATTTGCCAGTATTGTAGGTGCAAGGGTTACAGGACAGCTGAACCAGGGAACCCGGTGTTACGCTAATGCTCAGTTAGCACCCGCCGCGTGCTTTAATCAAACACAGCTTTTGTCTGCGTTCTCCATGGAGACTATGCCAACCTCTGAGGGCTCCAGGTGGGGCGAGGTAGCGGCAAAAGGCCAGGAAGGAGCTGGAAGGAGAAAAGGTGCCTGTCTCATCCATCTCCTCATTTTTTCCCTTCCTTTCCTGTGTTTTCCTAGAGGGTGACGTGAGCTTTTGTAGGCAGAACTCTCTGCCTGCTCCTCTCTCCTCAGGTGAAAACACGCTCCGTGACTCAGCTACTGAGGCTGACCCTCTCTTGCTGACTACGCCCCCTCCCCTCACAAGCACAGGTTAAAAAACACAGCTGTCTCATATTGAATGCCTCATCTTACATAATATCCATGATATCCATGAAGCATGTTCCTCCATAACCAAAACACAGCAAGGGAGAACATTCTCATCTTGGCTCAAGTGATGATCACTCAGAGCTCCTATACTGTATGTCGGAGACAGATCCTGCAATTTACCCACAACAGCACAGTTTGAGGCAAACACAACCCCCCAAGCCCCGACTCGCTTTATTGAATTTTAAATGACTCCTGTGGATGCGTCAGCATCGACTAAAATACCCCATGATGAGGTTTCATGGGCAAGATGTTCTGACAAAGCAATCGATCAGACCGTAGCCTGTGAGAGTGCCCACACCTGGGTTGGAGTGGAACTTTAATCAATCTTAAACCGCCGGTGACTCCCCAATAAGACAGGAGCCATAAATCACTCCCATCTACCCATCGCAGCCGAATCTGCGGGCTCGTTATGCCAAGGAAACGATTCACTCCTGGAGTCACCGGGAGTCCGAGGAGTTACAAGGCGTGGCAGAGGAGGTGACGGAACCTCAGTGACAGCAGAGAATAATGAGGGGACCTGATAACAGAGATGATACGGACGGCAACGGTCGATACGGAGATGTAGCTACGACTGTAGATGCCAAAGAGAATTACACTCCGCTCTTATGGCCCATGACACCGAATCACTGAAATCTAAAGGATTTCCCTACATCCCCTGGAGTAGCGCACTCCTGTTTACCTCAATCTGGTCCCTTGATCTCGCCTGTCAAAACAAGAGCGCACTACTGAAGTACAAAATCAAGTATAAAAAGTACAAGAAAATCAAACGGTAACACTTTGAACAATGCTTTATAATAACAGAGCTGCCTAAGAGTTAATATAATCAAATGCAATCAGCCGTCAGCTTACAGAGTGATGATTATACGACTCAAGTACCCGCCTGCTCCTACAGATTCCAGGCGTCAGATTGATGTGCCCCCCCGTTAGTGATCTCTGGGTGTAAATGAGAAGGGGGAGTCCTGGTGAGCAGTACTGTACACTCCCACAAAGAGGATGAGGAGAGCAGGCGGCAGATCGGTATGTTCGGAAGGACAGTACTGATGGGAAGTTCAGCTGCTGGGGAATAAGGGGATGGAAGGTAAGTAAGGAGAGTCTGAGCCGGCTGAAGGGGTCGGCTCTCATTAGCCGGCTGAACACCGGCGTCTCCTGAAAGCTCAGCATCTCCTCCCCATTATCATCCTCTCCAGGCAGTGTGGAAAGTAAGACACCCACCCCCCCCCCACCCATTTCTGACTCTCTGGGATTTCCTTATTGCTGGGCAACCAGAAGCCAGCGACAGTAGCTCTGTCACCGCTATACGCTGGACTGCGCTCTGGTGTTCATTATCACGGTAAGCGGCCAAACAGCGTGTTCCCCTGTCTCTGTGACCAATTAGCTTTTAGGATACATGAGGGCTAATTAAGAAGCAGCAAGGAAGACACTGGCAGGGCCTTAAAAAAAAGAAAACAAAAAGAACACGGCGTGCTTGACCGCGTGCCATATTTGCCCAACTTGTCTGCCTCTTTACCCTGAGGCTCACTGTCTCGTCAATGACAGAATGACAGGGTAGCCTGCCGTTTACCTGAGAAACGAACCTGAGGAAGAGAAGGGAGGATGTAAAATGAGGCTTTAAAAAAAAATGCCATGTAAGCAAAGCGAAATGTCCAGTGCGTTTGAGTCTGGCGCAGTTTTGTGGGCCCCATGTCAGACGTGCAGCCACCTCATTGGCGCTTCTGCAGACCGTGCAGCGTGAGGCACCGTGTCGGCCGGAATCAGAGCAGAGGCAGGGGGAGACGTGTGACTTTAACACATTGGGGGGGCCCAAAGGAACCTGTAGCTGGACGCTGGTGTTCAGTTTGAGCTCTGGGGTTACGCAACCTGTCCCGCTGTGTTCAGGCAGTTTTCAGTATCGAGGCACAAAGTGCCGACAGTCCCTCCGGGCATGTTGTGCTGTGTTCAGTACAGAGATTCAGTGTTCATACCCTCTGGATTTAATCACGAGTTATTTCTGGCAATGCAGCTTATTCATTAAGTGTCACTCACGTCATTTTTATTGTAACTCCTCACTGTTTGTACTGAGTAAATAAAACTTCCTACTGAGAGTATAATGAAACAGCTGGCCAGCCTCGTGGCAAGGCAGCTCATCCTCCAGGAGCTGAAGGGGAACATGTCCATCAACAGGATGGTTCAGACACTTCCCTTGGTCCAACCGGCCACCTTAACCTGATGGGGACCTCATGCCTGCCACTCCCACTGAGAGCCAATCAGACAGCCAGGCTGAAGCAGAGACTAATGTCAACATTTGGCCCAATTAATATACGTTAAGATTTTCCCTCCTCTGGTGATTTATATGCCTCTGGGTCCCTCAGAACCTGCACCAATTCCATTGTATCTTGTGTCATAAGATCACCTGAACTAGAATGTTTCTGTCTGGCAGATTTGATATAAAAAGTTTAAGCGAATTTATCAAATTCCCATTGATGGATAGGCACACCTAGAGCAGATACAGGAATCATCCGCAGCCCCTTCTTCTCCTGGTTTTTCCCACAATCCAGTGCCAAACATATGGAAAGCATCACGCCCTGAGACCCTGAAAAAAACGACCAAATGAGAATTTAAACTGTTACAACCGCCGGAGAGGATCAGGCTGCTAACGCAGCACTTTATCGCCACCTTTTGGTGGCTCTGGAACCTCCCAGTCCCCTTTAATAAGAATTGTGCCAAGAAGAATGTGAAAATTACCATATTATACATAACATAAAACATTATACAGAATATAAAAAATGTATAATGGTCTCACAGAGAGTTGTTATGAAATCATTGAAAAAAAACAGCCCTCACTATCATTCATAGAATTAAAATATCTGCAGAAAAATGCAATAATATATGTACCCTTTGAAGGTTTTGGTCCTCTGTAATAAGGAAGGCAGTCTGACTTCCAGCACTTCCTGTTGTTGGAAACCAATCGATGAATTATACCTTTCAGAAGACGGGCCCAGGATTCCCCCAGACCGTATCTGAGCTGGGCTTTAGATCTGCTACAGTCACGGTCCGGGTTGAACAGGCTTTCCTGACACGTTGAGAGAACTAAGGCCAGAATGTTCTCAGAGTAAAGAGGTGGGAAGATCTTTGTACCTGTAAACTTCAAGTGTACATTTTTAAAGCTACTTTCCAAATATAGGGAAATAAACTAAAAGTTTGTTTGTCACAGTTGCAGTTCTATTCAGTTCAGTGGATAAGACCTCAAGCACTGAGAGCGTTGGGGCAGATACCCGGCTTAGCAACAGGAGGTGGGAGGAGTACTGGAGTACAGTGAAATGACCCAAGTGGACCTGAGGAGTCCAGAGGCAGCTCATGGGAGTTTTACTTGCAGAAAAATGTTCTGAGGGCAGAAGGAAAAATTATTGGTTCAGATAGAGAACAAATCAGATTGTAGAGGAGATGTGTCCAAGCAACTAGATGAGGCGGGATCGAGACATCTGATTGGTTGGTCCTGCCCCCTCTATTTGCTTGGACCCACCTCCTCTACAATCTGATTGGTTAATTGTCTGAAACATTTTTCCTTCCGCCCTCAGAACATTTTGGTGTAAGTAAAACTCTCATGAGCGGAATTTAATGCACAACAGCATGTGAGGTGTGATGCCTCTGAGTCATCGTACTTAACTGAAACCACGTGGTCTCAATGCAATCTTCAGAGATGCCCAGAATAGCAAGGCAAAGTTTCTGTCAGATAGTCAGATGCTGAATAGGTCTTAATAAAGCCATTCATGTCTTCCTTAGCCTGTCCTGTCTCTCCTGTGGGAGCACACTGCTCTCCGTCCCGAATCTACACACACCCACAAGTTACTGCATGAGCTGGGTTTGGTTTACAATGGCTGAGAACAACTTGCATGAACCTTGTGGTCTTCCCACTCTGCTTCACAAGGTGGCCGCACGGTCAGCCAAATGATGGGTGGAATCTGGATGGTCTATAGAAGGAAAGAGAGAAGGCAGGCTTCCTGGAGGGTGGAAGAAGAGACTGAGTGTATCTCAGAGGAAATGATTATGCTAGAGAAGGAGATACCGGGTGTGGAGATGGAGTTCAGGGACAATACCTTCCCAGGAAAGGGCCATCAACACACCCATTGCCATCACAGAAGTGCAAGGCCAACAGTGATGGGCAGAGAAGGACAGTTCAGGTCCAGAAAGCAAAAATCCAGACCAAGATTTTGTTTCAACCAAGCAGTTGAGTATAAAGAGTCAGTCACAGAGTCCTCTTTATGCTCAACTGGTTGGTTGAAACAAAAATCTTTCTGGACCTGAACTGTCCACGTATGGTGACGAGTATATTAACCACACTTCCTACAAACATAAAACCTTTTCCTTCCAGCTCAGTCATGCGTGACTATGGTCCGTTTCCTGTTTCTGCTGAGCACGGCACATGTGGTCCAGAGCAGGCTTCAGGGACCCAACATCTGGGTTTTCTGGAGGCAAATGGCTGACAGAGGATGCTGGAGATTGTCCAATTAGGTTAACACCATGACTTAGTCTTAATACTGCCAATAATAAGCAGTGGCAAATGAAATGAAAATATATAGGCAAATATTTCATCCTTACTAGGCACTAGCAGACTAAAAACCAACAGATAAGTCACAGACGCACATCTAAGCCCAGTCTGTCACATGTTTGTCTTACTGAAAACTGAAGGTAATGTGATATGAATACAGACAGACCTCCAGGGTGAATTGGGGCTGAGCTCTGGAAAACAGCAGCATGCTGGAGATCGAACATCTCAGCAGCTTGAAGGGGAACCAGGTGGTGCCCTGTTGAAAAGGGAAGCCACCACCTTACCTCACCATCCTTTCATTGTCCATCCATCCACCCTGCCGTTGCTTACCCAGGATAAGGTCTTGGGGGGCCAGGGCCCAAGAGCATACAGCTCTGGGAGACCCTGGATGGGATACCAGCCCTTTCCTCCCATCTATAGTTATTTTTCATATATTATGGCTTCTCCACTCACCCAGAAATGTCTAAAGATAGAACACAAACGAGCCTGTATTCATTCTAAACTATACAAGCAGTTCCTGAGTTTTTTTTTTTAAAGAATATTAAGAACCTTTTGTCAAAATCAAGTCCAACTACCTGGTTGAATATTTTAGTAAACAACCAACAGCCTTTGTAATCTGGATCGAAATGCAATGGAAAGGCAACACAGCAAGATACAAATAAACTCGCTTCACCAGCTTGACTTGTCCATTTCACATACTCTGAGAGCTTGTGAGTATGCCGGGCTCGGGGTGGGGTGTTGGGGGGGGGGGGTTATTCTTCAGGTACTGTAAGAACTACTGCAGTATTGAGGTGGGCAACAAGGCAGATCAGATCCATCCCGTTCTTCAGGAACTTGTGAGCCATAGAGAGGAGGACATTAGTTAGGTCATGGAAAGCCAAAGAAACGACTATAGTGCATCTCAGAGGTGGAAAGTTCTGGTCCAGAAAGTAAGAATTTAGACCAATTTTTTTTTTCAACCAACCAGCTGAGTCACAGTCACAGAGTGGTTGGTTGGAACAAAATCTTGGTCTGGATTTTTTACTTTCTGGACTTGAACTTTCCACATCGGGTACTGCTAAATATAACTAAGGTTCAGTGAAAAATAATAAGCAGTATATTCTAATTCACTTCAAATCATTTCATTAAAATTATTTTGGGGAAAACATTAAGTATTTTCATGTCTGACACTGAAAATAATAATAAAAATATTGACCTATCAGGCACCAGCTCAAGAGTTGAATGTCTGGTGGCAGCATAAAACAGGAGTAGCAGCATTCCTGAGTTACACTACAGCTACAAGCGGAGCAACCTGCAGGCTGTGGATCTGCAGACATGTCCTTCCTGGAGGCCGACCTGTCCTGCCCTGTGTGCTTCGAGACCTTCCAGCAGCCGGTGGTTCTCCCCTGCAGCCACAGTTTCTGCAGAGACTGCCTGGAGAGAAGCTGGAGGAGAAGCAGCAGGCCCAAGTGCCCGAACTGCCGGAAGGCCTATCCTCTGGGCTTCAGGCCTCCCGCCAACCTGGCACTGAGGAACATCGCAGAGGCCTATCTGAAGAAGCAGCTGGAGGACCAGGCGGCGGTACAGCAGGGGGAGGCTGGGCCTGCCGGGAGGGGGCGGACCCTGAGCGGGGCAGCGGAGAGAGATGCCGGGGCCTGCTGTAGCGTACATGGGGAGAGGCTGCTGCTCTTCTGCAAAGTGGACCGGGAAGCCCTCTGCACAGTGTGCCAAACCTCCAGAAAGCACCTTGGCCACCAGCTCTGTCCCCTGGATGAGGCCATTCAGGATCTGAAGGTCAGTGTCACACCCTGCTCAGAAGAGGCGTCCGGTGGTTGCTTTTTAAATGAACTGGTACTAGTTACTTCTTATCAACTAACAGCCACTTATGACTTGAATGCACAAAAGCAGGGCACCTCCTGGGACCACAATGGACTGGAATCTGTTTAACTAAGGAATGCTAACCTGCTGGACCAGTTTCTGCGGTTTATGCATGATTCTTTTAAAATATATACCCACATTGAGTATCAGTTTCTTATTGTTAATGTTCTTCCCTGGATTGAGAGTGGAAAATTTATGGTGGGGGGGTGGGGAACAAAAGTGACCAATTTCAGTTCAGATGGCAGCTTTGGGTTGCTCTGTATTCAGTGTTTTCATGTTCTGTTCCCAGGAGGAGGCCAAGGCAAGTCTAAAACCATTGAGGGAGAAGCTGGAGTCTTTCCAAAAGGTCAAGCAGGACTGCGTGAAGGCCCTGGAGCACATCAAGGTAAGGGCTTCATGGGGACGGCCACCTGCCCCCCTAAGATAAGGAGGCTAACACCTGCCCCCCATTTCAAAATGGCAGACTCAGTCCAGCCAGACGGAGCGTCAGATAAAGGCAGACTTTGAAGCACTCCGTGACTTCCTGTTGACGGAAGAGCAATGCAGGATTGCGGCCCTGAAGGATGAAACAGAGCGCAAGGGCAGGGCTATGAAGCAAAAGGTGGAGGAGCTGACAGCCCAGATCGCTTTGCTCTGCAACAGCATCGCAGTGGCCGAGCGCGAGACGGAGGCCCACAACCTGACTGTGCAGGTGGTCCCGACATGTGGTTTTGAACTAGAGGCCTCAGGAGGTCAGATGTCTTGCTGGAGAAACTCAATAACTGTAGATGTTGAAGAAGTTTCCAAACTACCTGGGGCAGCATGTTGGTGGAGTGGTTAGTACTGTTGCCTCTAACACTGCCGTTCGAGTCCCTGCCCTGGCTCCATGTGGAGTTTGCATATTCTCCCCATGTTGTCATGGGCTTTCCCCCCATAGTCCAAAAGCATGCTGAGGTGAATTGGAGTTGCCAAACTGTCTGTAGGGGTTCATGTGCATCTGACTGATGTGTGTGTCCTGTGGCGGGTTGGCACTGCATCCTGGGTGATTCCCTGCCTTACACCTGTAGCTTCTGGGATAGGCTCCAGGCCCCCCCACAACCCTGCATATCACAAGCCGGTATAAAAAGAGGATAGACGGATGGATAAATACATGAAAAAATTGACAGTAGATGTTTTATTTCTGTTTTGCAGGATTGCAACACTAACAGCAGAAGGTAGGTTATGCTTTCCCATTGGTCGACCTGTTCCCTATGTATTATTATTAAACCATCATTATTATTAATTTGTGTACTGATCAGCATTCCCACTCTCTGCTGCCCCCTGCAGGGCACTCTGCGCTCTTCAGAACCCACAGATGGAGTCCGGAGCGCTGATCGACGTGGCGAAGCACCTGGGCTCACTACGCTTCAGAGTTTGGGAGAAGATGCTGGAAACCGTGCAGTACAGTGAGGATGTCACCTCCGGCAGCGTCCTATAAAAACTGTGTGGTGCCACGCAGCTCTTTGTCTGATGCCCCGCCCCCTCCTTCTCCCTAGGCCCAGTCACCTTGGACCCCAACACGGCAGCCCCCTGGCTGGCCTTTTCACCGGACCTGACAGCAGTGTGGTATGCCGGGGCGCAGCTGCAGCTACCCGACAACCCGGAACGGTGTGACCTGTGCGTGTGTGTGCTGGGTGCCGGAGGCTTCATGGCTGGACGCCACTGCTGGGAGGTGGAGGTGGGCGATAAGACCAAGTGGGACCTGGGGGTGCTCCGGGAGTCCGTCCAGCGGAAGGGCATGCTCCAAGTGAACCCGGCCCAAGGCTTCTGGGCAGTGGCCCTTCGGGATGGCAGCCAGTACAGTGCCTGCACCCAGCCCTGGACACCCCTGGCCCTACAGCAGAAGCCCCAGAAGGTCCGTGTCCTGCTGGACTACGACAAGGGCGAGGTGTCCTTCTTCAACGCCAGTGACCTGTCCCACATCTACACGTTTAGGGATCACTTCCATGACAGGATCTTCCCATTCGTCTCGCCGTGTGTCAGCGTGAACGGATGCAACACACAGGCCCTGAAGATCTGCCCAGTCAAGGTATCCATACTGCGCCAATAAAGGCCTTCACATCTCAATGGCTCAGACGCATCAACCCAAAGGGCCAAGCACTGCCATTCTAGTTTAAACACATAGATCTATGCTGAAATACATTACAATAATATATAAGGAGTATAGAGTAACATATAAATCTTAGGATATATATATGGAGTAGAGTATGTTACTATTAGTCTGCATACAGTACCATGAGTGTAAAGTAAAGATTGGTCTGTTATTTGTCAATCTGCAATAAAATCTCACAAATGCACCCTAAGCCAGCTGGTGCTTAGTGCAAGGTGTCATTGTCAATTACATATGAAAGTAAAAATGTTAGATTTGACCTTTTACTGAGAAATATTTGCTCATATGCAAAACCTGTGAAACCGGTAGCGTAGCCAAGGTGTTTCTGATGAGGAAGAGCTACAGCGGCTGTTTACACAAAGATTAATTAGCTGAGGAATTTAGGGGGGTTATGAGACTGAGGTTTTACAAGCTTAATAAATCTGTAAGCAGGAACTGCACCCAGAAACAGATCTTCAGAAAGAGCAGAGTTAGTAATTACTTCCGAACATATGGAATCCTTGTCGTTTCAAATCAAGCAGAAAAGTACCATAAGTTACACAGTCTGAAGAACGCATTTGATGTTTGAGTGGTGTAACATCATACAAGGGGTTGGGGGCTGGATGCCCCGTCTGTGTCACAGTGATCTCAGAGGAACCTCCGAAACTACCCAGAAACAGCCTGCACTGATCACTAGGGTAATGTGCCTCCCCCCCCCATGTAGGAATTAATTCCATGGGGCACCTCCTCATTATTGTGGTCCTACATGTTTAAACAGGACCAGGTCCAAGACTGTAATTTAGGAGGCTGAAGAGTGTACACAGCTGTGATTAATCAACCAATCACACCACAGCATTTTATGTGGAGGCGGGGCCTTGTTTAACCCTGTATGCACCAGGATGTACTGTGTTTCTGGGAACTGAGGTTGTGGTAAAGACAAGACATGAGTGCCTTGTGCTCTTGGGGACTATTACACCTGATGCACATGGTCCAGGAGAACCTGCTGACTCAGCTGGCTGGAAAAGTGTATCATGCTGAGTCCGGGTCCATAACCACGCAACCCCGCCGGCGGGGGGGTGGTGGGGTGGGGGGGGCGGGGGGGGGGGGGGGGGGTGGGGGGGGGGGGGGGGGGGGCGGGGGGGGGGGGGGG
>JAODKC010000114.1:742867-761329 GCA_026777985.1 Mormyrops attenuatus
GCCCCGCCCCGCCCCCCCGCCCCGGGCCCGCGCGCGGCGCGGCCGCCCCGCCCCCCCCCCCCCCCCGCCCGCCCCGCCACCTTTTAAGCTACACCCACCCACAGATTAATGAGCACAGAACATCGTGAGGGAGGATGGATGAAAGCATGTCACGCATATACTGGTCGGTGTAGGCAGGGACGGGGTTTGAGCAAAAACTAGGTCAAACTGCACCGTGGCATTGTCTGGAGGCCCCCCCTTCTCAGAATCCTGAAAAGCGGGTCACATGATACATGCGGGGTTCCTTGGCGCCACCTGCAGGGTGATGCGGAAGCAAGGTCAGTGCAACTAATGGCATTTCCAAGTTGAAAAGAGCCCCCCCCGGCTGACTTTTCCAAGTAGGGACTTGAAAAAACCAAATTAAAACGCTTCGATTCAAGATTGCCAGTTAATCGTGCAGCAGCCACACCCAGGTATCAAAATTAAAAACAGCATCTGGCTTTAATGCAGGAAGAGAGGCAGTTCCCGAAAAGTCGGGCAGGCTCAACCAATCCGAGCTCACAAATGAGCAAAGCCAGACACAGAACATCAGGGGCCGTAAACTTCAGTAAGCCCATTATTTTGGACCAACCGGGTCGATCCTGCAAATTAAAGGCTGTGTGGCTTTTATGGTGTTTACTGAAAACTGCTGTTCGTGAAGAGATCAGACCATCTTCTCAAGCAGGGAAAAACCCCGACAGATGGGGCAGTATCAGCTGCTTGGACATGAACACCCCACTGGAGGCCAAATAGCCTGACGCTCGATGTGAGGTAAACATCTGTATAAAGAGAGGGCTCCAGTGAAGCAGCAGAGCAGTCAGCGGGCTCCAGTGAAGCAGCAGAGCAGTCAGCGGGCTCCAGTGAAGCGGCAGAGCAGTCAGCTCCACTCTGACAGATTAAGAACTCATGCTCTCTGACAACTTAACGGTTCTCTGTTTTGACAGGTTTTGTCTTTTTGATGCATTTTAATTCATTTTGTTCAAGCAAAACGTAACATTGGCAGAACTGCCAGTACTGCAGCATATCAGACACAGACTGATTTATTGATCTCGGCCTCATTGCAGGAGACACTATACACGATCCCTGTGTCCCCAATTTCTCCGGGTGGGGCCAGCTTACAGGCTGGGTAGGCCCGCTTTATTGTTTATGATTAATTTTAATAAATTGTTTTCTGTTTCTCTTGGCCAATATCGGTACAAGGGCGGCAAACCCTGTGGGAAGGGAGTAGCGTGCAAGGCACCCCTCTGTTATACTCTTCCGCCAGATGGGATTAGCTTCGGTAAACTAATCGACCCAAGTGGTCAGACCGGTTGCTGGAGATGGTTGTGTGCGCTTGAGGACGACTGCAACTGCGCAGCACATGGTGAGTCGCCCCAATGTGGGAATCCCCCAGCAGGGAGTCAGAGACAGACAAACACTCGGCGAGACAGACGTTGATCCCCGTCCCTGAGCCCACGGGCTGACACCTCTACAGTCATCTCAGAAAGCGAAACGCGTCCAGTCAGACAGTGCAGTCTGCGCACGCTTCACGGAACAACTACAGGTGCCAGGAAATCGGGAAACGCAGCAGTCAAAAACAAAAGATTACCTCGCATCAGCAGCCTCAGAGAAAGGAAGAGAGACTGCAGAGGCCAAGGAAGGGAGGAAGAGAGCAGAGGTAGAGGGAGGAAGTGGGAGAGAGAGGAGGCTGAGGAATGGAGGAAGACAGAACAGAGGCAGAGAGTGGAGGCAGAGGGAGGAAGAGGGAGAAAGTGGAGACCGAGGTGAGAGAGAAAGAGCGAGAGAGATCGAGCGGAGTTAGAGGTAGAAAGATTCTCCCTCTGGTAGAAAGAGGGAGGGCCACACATTTCTGGAAGCTGAGTGCAGCACTTGAGTATTCTGATGGGATTCCACAAAGACACAATCTCCTACAACTGCAGGACTTAGCGCAGCGCCACCCTCTGGCTAATTCCAGGCTCCTGCTGCAACTTTGGCAGCTTTTCTGTATCATCATCCAGTTAATGGTTTTCGAGTTGGACGTGTTCGGACGCATCGGAAGAGCGGCGCGCGAGCCGCTAATCTCCAAGCGAGACGTGTTATTTAAAGGGGCCTCCGCTGCCCTCCCCGAGGCGGCGTGATGAGCTCATAACCCCCCCTCCACGTGCCAGGAAGCCATGCGCATAACACCTTCTGAGAGTCGCGGGGCTGCTGGTGCCAGCCTATTGGGCAGGGAAATTTGAGAGGCTACCTCCGGAAGGGGTGGCGGGGGGGGGGATTCAAGAGAAAAAGTGCAAAGCTTGACAGCTGGGAGGGGGGTGGCATATCGAGACTGCTCTGTGGGGATCATTGTGAAAGACAGCGCCCCCTATAGAGGCACTGCAGGATTATGACGGATACGCTAATAAAAACAAACAAAACAAAGTAAACAATTTTTCCTCTGAAAGTCACCGACACAGCAGGCGCTTGACGGAGGCGGATCGAAAGCCGTTTCTGAGGAATGAGCCACCGAGGGGGTGTGGCACAGCTCTGATGGGGGGGTTCACAGCTTTGGCCGACCCTCACCACCTTTCTCGTCTTGGCCTGCTGTGTCTCCAGCAGCCCCTCACCTGTACACACTCTCCCCTTACCCCCCCCAGGAAAGCAGAGCGGCAGCCTTCCGTCCTGCCCCCCCCACCCCCCCACGCCCCCACCAAGCTGCACTGAGGTGCCGTATTCATGATGATCCTGCGGAGAAGCTGGGTGCCCCACACAGTGCAAGAAATGCATCACGGGAGAGGGGAGGGTCTACACCAGCCCTTTTTGCGCCTGCCCCCCCCCCTCCTTTCACCCCTTGGAAACGCAGCTCAAATTTCACCCATCAGTGTTTCCAATTAGCCTGGCAGCATGCCGTCGATCTGGAGGGGGGAGAGAAAGAGGGCCGGGGCTGTGTGATGCAATCGACCCCCCAATGAAGAAAAACAATATGAATCTGCCCTGTCCTCTCACACACAGAAAAGCCGAACTCCCCGTTTCCTTGGGGGGTGCAGTACCAAGCACCGCTCACCCCCCCAGGCCCCCCGATGGCCCAGAAAAATGCTGTGTGTCCCATTTTGTCATATAGGCCTCTTTCTGAATGACCCCCCTCCCCCCGCTGGATCGGTGCCCACTTGACTGCATCATCCACTTTGAAGGACATCCATAAAAGCCCCCCCTACTCCCCCCAACCCCACCTAAAAATAACAGGAGATGGGTCTGTGCACGCTTCCGGGCTCAGCCTGGCCAAGCGTCAGCACGGCCCTACCTGTGACGTGACTCTGCTACCTACTCAAGAAACCACAAAAGCAGGTCAAAAGAAAAAAAAAAAACTGACCTGCAAAGAATTGTGGGAGAAATCCCCCTCTGCTATGACCACAGAGTGAAACCCTAGACTGGGCACCCCTGGAAAGCGGCCCAGCGCCAAATGGGGTACGGCCCCCTCCCCTGACTGCTGCCTACAGCACAGACACCATCAGTGACACTCTGACAGGCTGCGACTTGTCCCTCTAACATTTGCCTGTCAACGCTTGCTGCTTTGGGTTAATTACCAGAATCTTCTGCCTTCTGAGCCTTTTCAAAAGCTAAACAAAAACCTTAAGCGAGCTTCAGGCTCAACAGAAGCACACACACATTATAGTTAGATCTCTCACGTTTCGGGGAGAGAGAAGAGGACAAAAATATAGTACAACGTATTAGAGTATTTTTTTAAACCACGGATTCTCAGAAAGAGCCCATCTGGAAGACGAGGGTACCAGGAACACGGCCAGCCCCACAGAAGAAAAATAAATGGAGTAAAATCGCCCCCCCCCCTTCACAGGACCTCTGGGGGCTCTCTGACTATCCCGGGATACAGGCTGAGCCCCTAAACGCACAGGAAACGTGGGCAAGTAGGCGAGGCCGCAAGTGAAAAATGGCGGGAGTGCACTGGGTCGCCGGGCGCCACATTACATAGTGTCTGAGGTGAAGGGGGAATCCCCGCCCCCCCACAATGCCTGACGAATGCTCTCACACCGTCACTTACGTCACACTGACAATTATTTATTCTGATTTGCAATATAAATACAGGTTTCCAAGCAGGAGCCATTTTCTTCATCTCACACATGCATAAGCGTGTCATTCACATGTGACACGACCTCATCTTCCACCACTGAACTATGGTCCCGTTTCCCGTGGAGCCAGACGTGCGTTCCTAGAGAGAAGAGCATTCGCAGCTCTGTCACTTGCCAGGCGATTTTACAGTTTACCCACAGCAGAAGTTGGCGTAAGGTTTACAGATCTGTTAAAAGAGATGCGGAAGCAGCAGGGCGCCAAAACTGCTTCCTATTGCTCGAGGTCTCCATCCTTAAAGGTATCGTGCACTTGGCACAAACCCAGTGCATCCTGGGACAAACCAAGAGCAATAATATTTCACAGCTAATTGTAAGGAAAACTAAAATTTCACTGCAAACAACGGTTGAGTTGCAGGCAAGCGCCAAGCTGAAGACTTCATGTCCCATAAACCCCCTTGCTGGCTCCTGGGCCAATAACATGTGCCCCTTGGAGACATCGGGCGGGGCTCCATGGCCATGCTAATCGCACACGTGTGTCTAGCAGAGATAACACATGGGTCAGGGGACAGCGGAGGAATCATAGGGGCCACGTGTGCTTTAAAATGACTGGACCAATTAAAACTGGTCAAAGCTGCATATTAACATCTCAGGTTAGTTAGTGGCAGCACAGACGGTAACTAGAAACTAGTAAGCTGGCTGCACTGGTGACATGCTGTACAGTTTTAATAATTTTATTTAAAAAAAAAAAAAAAAAACGTGACTGCTTACTGTACCTGCAACCAGACAGCAATTTACGACATGGCCCGATGGGGCACCAGTACAGCAGGAATACAGAGAGCCCAGTTAAGCAAAGAGTCGATTTAGGTCCCGTTAGGCCCTGGACAGGGGAGCAGGCTGGACAGGCAGCCAGGACCAGGCCACGAGGCTCTTGCGTGTGTGCTCTACTGTACCACAATGATGAGGTCTGAGGGAGAAAATTCAGGGAAGATGATAATCTGCTGTATGCTACCGCAGGTGATGATGACGCGTGTTCATGGACATTGGTACCATGAATGGTTTAGGAAATGCCTGACTGCGCAGGAGAGCGCCCAGCACAGCACATCAGTCGCATTAGTAAGTGACATACTGCTAAAAATAAGCGGCTGGTGCTCAAGGGAGACGGCGGGAAGACGGGGGAAGATGGCGGAAAGACGGGGGAAGATGGCGGGAAGATGGCGGCTGTGCTGCAACACCTGGACACCTGGCATACGTGACTGCGCCCTCATTCTGATACCCCACAGGCCTGTGGGTGCTTGGTCGCACCAGTCCCTGTCAGCATCAGAGGCCCAAACAGGAGCCCACCCTCAAGCAAGGCTGGTCTTATATAGACTGGGTCTAATCTTCTAAAGTTCTAAAGGGCCACATTGAAACCAGAGTCAGTTTTGCACATCGGCATGTGACGCACAATGTTCACTAACAGTCTGGAGGGGGCTGATGTGTCAGCGTACTGGGGCCAGTCAGAACGCCCAGACAGAACTGCGTAACTGACCAGTCAGGGGGTGGGAAACAGGGGTCTTCTTAAAACGCAGAGAAAAATACGGTGACAACGAAGTAGGCAGGCAGGGTCCTGCACGGTCCTAAAGGGCACATCCCCGTCTTTATAGTCAATCCACCATGACGGCCTGGGAAATTCACTCCCATCAAAAAAAACATCAAATCTTACTGCTGACTCTTGCTCTGCATTGCATCACTGAGCCTTGTGCAATTTCACACATTTTGTAATGGACTGAATCGCCACCTCCTTTGGCTCAAAACTAGAGTTAATTACTCAGCGTATAAAATCATTTAAAGGTAAGGATGAGTCAGAAATCACACACACACAGACACACACCTGTCTCTCCGTCATCTGTCTTTCACACGACACGAAATCATGTTCCCCTCTGCATGCGACACACGCTAAACCTTGCTGAATCGATAAAGGCGTGGTTTCCGTTAAGCAGTGCCACCGCTGCGGAAAGGTGCCGCGCGAGGCCCCAGGGCCTTTCTGCATGTCGGACTCTGATTGGCTGCAAAAAAACACCGACCGGCAGATTTGCAGCGTGACGTCAATATCTGTCCGAGAAGGAACATGAACAACAACATGAAGCCGTAACAGATCAGTAAAGATCACCAACTCACATCAACCCCCCCATTTCACTGACCTCGAAACATGATTACAGGGGTGTCACCCTCCTCCCACCCTCACTGTAGCAGTTCTGAATTGCACCCCTACCCAACACACCCCACATAAAAGATCCTGTCGCTCTACCTCCCCTCAGACCCCCCAGCATCCCACTTGCCCAGTTCCCACCACAATCGCATCTCGTTCTTTGCTGTCTGTAGACAGTCAGGGAACAAATCCAATCAGCACATTAAAGGGGGAAAAATGGCTCTTCTGTTCCCGCTCCAGCTGCCCGGGCAACAGTGGCGAAGCACCTAATGAGGGCCATCACTAATGAAGGCATCCTCATGAGATGCCGCTCTTCCGTTAGACCGCTCAGAGACCGCCAGACTGCCATCTGGTCTGTGTAACACTGAGGGTGCATTTCGGGCAGGAAGCGGACAGCCTTGACCCAACAGAGAGGGCCGTGTTAACCCTTAGGGTGCCAGAGTGCCTGCTCTTAAAGCCTTCGTGCCTCACCTGTATTCACATTTCCTCTGAAATGCCGGGGGGGACTGACAAGATGATTTTCCCAGACTCCTCTGTTCTCTTGTCTCAAACGTCCATTTACCTACACCCCAAACTGAACTTAACAAAATGTAAACTCAAATTGTTTTTGTGGCAACAACAAGGTGTGGCCTAGATGCCATTCCTAAACCATAACTGCCCAGCGCGAGAGTTAGAGTAGGGAGACCACTGAAGCGGAACCATAAGGCCCCGGGGCCAGCCATCTTGTGTGCATTAGCACATGGCACACACGTGCACACGTACACATGGGGCTCGGAGAGACAAGGCTGGGCCTGCATACCGCTCCTGCGACCTGCCGACAGGAAACCAGCCCCAAGCACCACTGGGCCCCAGCTACCACACTTCCTGCTTCCCCCGGCTAGCGCTGCAGGAAGCGTGCCACAAATTATTTAAGCAAATTATTTAAGCAAGTTAGCAAGGAGCCGGACAAAGATCACACCCACAAGAGAGCAGAGGCGTCCTGGAAGCTAAGGTGGCGATGCCGAAAACGTTGACCCCTGGTGGCCGCTGGCAGAATCGCCATGCTTATGCGCAGCCAATGCCTCAGAACCCTGAAGTCCTTATGGAGAGCCCGTGCGCCCTCCGGTCCAAGCTCCAATACAGGAGCCCCCACCCCAATGTGGTAGAGTATTCCTGTGTGCTGGTAATGGCATCAGGGGAGAGATATTGTTCATTCTGCTCAAGTGGGTGCACTAGGCTGTCCGCACCGCAATGTTGGACTGTGCCGACGATGGCCTGTTCTGTCCAACTCTGCATACTCGTTAAAAATCCGGTCAGAACAGCTGCTGGGTAAAACAGAAATATATTTATTTTCATTCCAGCTGTAATGTAATACATTGTTACTCGTGTGTATGTGGGGGGGGGTCTGCATTCCTGCATCTGGAAGTGTGTAGTGGGGCACACGTGCTCCTGAACATTTTTACTCGTCTTCCCCTCTGTATTTTCCCCCCCATTTTCCCTCAGCGTGAAGGAATTCCACAGCCCACTCGTCGACTTGTCTGCCCCCCAGCACAAAGGATCGAGTCAAGTGAAGGTACGGAAGACGGATGGACACCTATGGACACACAGACACGCGCATGAAAACACATGCAGGGAGGCAATAAATACACACCCTGCATAAACACGCACATTAGGGCTGACACTGGGAATGCGCGCACACACGCACGCACACACACACAAGGAAAGACACTGGGCTGGGGGGGAGGGAGGTGAATAGTAAATTGCACCTGGCTTCAGGGTCATTACTACGAATCAGTTCATGTCACGTTGCCACGGGGATCAGAAGCAAATGACCATTTGTTCACTTTCCTACCATCATCTCATATTTGACACACCCCCCCAGAACCTGATTTCCCTCACCCTGTAACCTGCAACTGGCTCCAAGCCATCAAACCATATTTTAAGGAAACCAGCTGGTTTTCTCGTTCCTGCTAACCTAGTTAACCTAGATCCTGGTCCAAGAACAGGGCTGTGGGTTTACTTCGTTTGTTTATTTTTTTGAGGGGCGCGTTTGTAAAAATAATTCTTAAAAAAGTGTTCCTGGTAATTTGTGCTTCTTAGTGAGCAGCCCATTCTTCGGTTTAGTTAGACGCCTGAGATAATTGAAATGGAAATCCCCCATCTACGTAAATCAAGTGTGGCTGTACAGGCAGCGTGGGGGGGGGGGGGGTCGCCCCAGCGCTGCATGACCCACAAAGCGCACCCTTTAATGTCCGTACTTCGGTCAGCCCCTCACGTAAACAGCGGCCAACTGTATTAAAATCGTGAAGGCAATCCCTAGCCATTGATTCGCGGATTGCTCACAAGGCTGACGTACTTTCCACATTATTAATGCATATCCTTAGTTCATTCACCTCACTGCAAACGGCGCAAGCTCGGTCTTTTCAAAGGGCGAGCCCTGGAGCTAATTACTTCATTAATAACCAATATTTCAGACAGCTGACTTTTAACACTCGGCATATCCTGGGATCGATCGCGCTGCGACGGTGTCAACCCCAGGTGACATTCACTGCTGGGTGGAAAAAATTAAACTCGTCTGCAAAACACCCCAGGCAAAAAGCTGCACCTCCAGAAGATCGGGCTGCACTCTGCCTACGCCCCTAGCGCCCCTTCCTCCCAACGATCCACAGCAGGACCGACAGGTCCATAAATCTCCTCCTAACATCAGATCCATGCTGCGCTTGCAAGTTGCCAGACCTCATCTGTGATTTCGCGTGTGGACTCAGCCTTGCACTTCGATCGCCGTCCACATAAATCATTTGTCGTTTTATATATCGCCCGAAAAACTTCAGGCTTTTGTGTCGCAGAAATGACCCTCGGTGACAGCCTCGGACATTTTGGGTTAATTAAAAAAAAAAAAAAAAAAGTCAGGGACCAACATCAAGCAAAACATTTCAAGAATTTGTCACGTTACGTCGCCATGCAGTCGCGATCTCTGCCTTTTACTAATAAGCATTTCGCCCTTGCGACTTAAAACAATCAAAGTCTTACGTGCCAAAAAGTTTCGGCGACCCAGGGGCGGGTGAGACGCGGTACCCGAAGAACGAGAGACTTTATTTTCGGCAACAATGTTTCGTGCGGATTCAATAAAAACACCCCTGACACGTGTATACGCTGAAAGAGCAGACGGTGCGCTCCGATCGCCAGCCCTCAACCTTTAATCAGGTTCAATACATTGCCTTGCCGTCTATTAATAGCAGCACGGTGGATCGGACGGCTTCACTCACCCAAACTGCCGGCGAAACCGTCCATTTCCGTCAGAAATGCCCGAACACACTCGAGAAGATAATCCTATACTTTTTTCCTTCTTTCTGGCCGCCGATCTTGCTTTTGTTTCGCTCCTTCCAGCGATCGCGGAGGAGAAAGGGGAAAACGCTGGGTCTGGGGGGTAGGTGGGGGGGGGGGACAAGGACAGGGCTTGGGACGTGTCCGGCTGCGGGGGTCGCGCCTTAGGGACTCCGCCGAATCGCAGTGACAGTCAGTCGGGGCTGCGCAGCTCCACGTCGGGGCCGCTCGCTCGCTCACGATCGCTCTCTCTCTCGGTCTCTCACGGCTCCAAGGACGCGCACCTCCGCCGAGGGAGGGGATTTTTTTGTAGGGAGGGCGCGCTTTCGCGTTTCCGACTCCGCCCGCTTTGGCACGACTCGTTTCCCGCTGATCCGGGGATCTGACTGGCCGAAAGCGTGCGAGGGCTGCCGTCAACTTTCTGCCTCGACCCAAAGACGCGCGTTTTGCCGCCAGTATGATTTCCCTGGTCCAAATTATCGTTAATAAATTAATGCAAACTGCACTTAAATATCCCAGCGAGAAGCAGCACTATGTTTTTGCGTCTACAGACGAGCTATTATTTGTGAGTCACGGAAGGGATCAAAGCCACGGGCTGTTTTTTAAGCAAAATATAGTTATATTTCATCATACGGGACAGGGAATATTCCCAAGACACTCACACGTTTTCGAAATATCAAGGAGGAAATCTGAATACGAACAGAGACTCGCTGACCCCTGTGAAATCATTCGGTCAAATCCAATGGAAACTAGACCGACGAGCCCAGTAAATTACTGGAAATGTTCCTCACTATGCCTATGTTTTAACCTCTGCTCAAAAAGTACAAATCATTTGAAGAAAAAAAAACTAAGCCAAAACGATATACGATTTTATAGGCACGTCGTGAATTACCCCAAGGGCATATTAACGGCGCATTTGCGGGAATCCTTTTGGGAAGCTGGTGGTTCACGGACTGCTCTCCCCCCGACCATCCTTCCCAGTTATTTCAGTGTATGTGACTTTTACGACCCACTTAACGGGAATTAAGGTCATCTGGTGAACTTTCGGTCCGTGGCCACCAAAGCATCCCCCCCGCCCCTTTCAGCTCACCCCGCGGAGAGGCCTTTGCGCTGAACAGCTTGCGGCTGCTTTTGCGGGGGGGGGGGGTACGGATGAGATGGGACAGTGAAAGAAACGGTACAGTGTTACCAGCAGAGAACACCGTGACCCCGAGTGCTTCACCAATTCATGCTTTCAGCCGCCCCCGCGCCGGGGGCGGGGGGGCGGGGGGGTGGGGGGGTTGGTGGGGGGGGGTGGGGGGGGGGGGGGGGGGGGGGGGGGGGGGGGGGGGGGGGGTCGGGTTGAGTTGGGAACTTTAAATAACGGGTCCTGTTTTACCAGCCCACAACACGGTGCCCCGGTGGGCTTAACAATTTATTGTTTTCCGCACCCCCCCCCCCCTTCCCCGTAATAAAAAACCATACAGCAATTTCTTGTTCAAGTCTATTGAGGGACGGAAGGGGGAACGACAGAGGACAAGTGAAATCTTTCATTCCTCCCTTCCCCCCTTGCTTAAGAGAACCGACACAGTGGGACGGCTTGTGGTTTTGGCAGCAGACTAATGATTTTTCTACAAGTCAGCGAGGAGTGAGTCACCGCCAGTTTGGGATATCCGTGTCCCACATACCCCGCTGAAGTTGCAGTATCTGGCACAATTGGCATATACGCCGAATTATCTTGAGATTCCTTATTCTCCATAATCGTAAGTCTTGTTTTCAAGTCATGCCCTTACGGATGTAGTGTGGCGTGAGAGATCTGCATGGAGTTTCGAAGTGTGACGGCAGAAGCTGTCAAAAATTATGTGTAATGAATGAAATATACACAAGAGGGCGATAACACTTATCATTCATAAACAATGAACTCATAAGAGTTCATTGTTTATTTCGAATAACATTTTATGATTTTAGGAAATAAGATTTTTAGTTTGTTAGAATTTTAGAGATAACGGTTATAATTATGTCATGTTGTACGTTTTTTTTTTTTAAATCAGTATTATCCTTACTGAAGTCTTGCGTTGTTCCAAGAGCGACGGCTCCCTCTAGTGATTACTTGTTGAAATTGCGTCAAGATGGAAAGTTTTATTTAGACCATAAAATTTGACTTCTCAATTAAAATGATCTACACATGTAATACAATACATGACTATTCCAAAATGAAAATCTAATTAACTTTTATGACTACAACTTAAAAAAATGGACAATTTATCATGTTTGTACAACTAATGAATTCAAAGCTGGAATCCAGGCCATCTGACATACCAGGCAAAACTTAGCATGCGGAGGGGGCCGTAGTCAGCTATGAGGTCACCCAGTTCCGGACAGGGCCGTAGTCAGCTATGAGGTCGCCCAGGTCTGGACAGGGCCGTAGACAGCTATGAGGTCACCCAGGTCCGGACAGGGCCGTTGTCAGCTATGAGGTCACCCAGGTCCGGACAGGGCCATAGTCAGCAATGAGGTCATCCAGGTCCGGACAGGGCTGTAGTCAGATATAAGGTTACTCAGGTCCAGACAGGGCCATAGTCAGCTATGAGGTCACCTAGGTCCGGACAGGGCCGTAGTCATCTATGAGGTCACCCAGGTCCGGACAGGGCCGTAGTCAGATATGAGGTCACCCAGGTCCGGACAGGGCCGTAGTCAGATATGAGGTCACCCAGGTCCGGACAGGGCCGTAGTCAGCTATGAGGTCACCCAGGTCCGGACAGGGCCGTAGTCAGCTATGAGGTCACCCAGGTCCGGACCTCGATCATTTTAAAGAGCATAAAATAAATTTTACAACTAAATATTCCCCTGAATAAAAAAATTGCCTAACTAACGTTTCACATAACTATTTACTTTACAAAAATAAACAGCTTATGAAGGGGAAGGTATCAGTAATGTGATTGACGAGACCCACCCCTCACCCCCGGGTCCCAGACCTCAAAATTTCTCGAACCCTATCCACAGCCCTGCTTGAGACCCCCCCGATCAGCAAGTTATTGTAGATGACCCCAAAGTCCAGGGCCAATTTTTAATCCCAGTACAGCCTTGCTTCAATCCGAATTAAGTGTTATGTTACACCGTAGAAACTAAATAAATCTTAAAATCTGTGGGTTGTAAGGCCAGAAAAACATTATCCATTAATAATGACAACAGCCAAATTGCATCACGGGTAAGAACTAAGGTACCAGATCCAACTTTTACTAGGAGCTAAATTCAAAAGTCTCCCACTTTTAAAATTCCTCTTTAATCTTCCTGTGAAATGCTTACTGTAAAACAAGATGAGCTCTCCTTATTTCTGTAGTCCGTAAACAAATGTCAGGCGTGAAGATGCCTCAGGCCTTCAATGAAAACACCTGGATTTCTTTTTAATGCTCTCTGAAGAGCCTTGACAAACTTTCCCTGGGATCAACTGAAGTGTGTTTTTATTGCTGGCCTTTGGAGGAGACAGAATAGAGTTTTAGATTTGGATTATAGGCCTTCATATTCTCATGGGTACAGTTATAATATTCGTGATTTGTACGTTGGAGATGAGGGGAAATTGTATTGAAATTGTATTTTTTTTTCCATTTTTGAATAAAAAGTGAGATATTTACAATAGGCTTGTGATAAATCAACTGTGTAAATCTCGAAAAGGTTCATTATGTCAAAAAATTTTCTGAAGGGTCTTGAAAAGGTCCCACTTTACCTCAGCGCTCAGCTTCTCACGACATACTGAAAGGAGATTACTACAAACTCTCAGCTATTTTCTCCTGATCCTCAGTGGTTAAATATTTAACATGCCATTTACTCCTCAAATAGCAGTTTACAAGAAATAATTGGTGTAGCAGAGGTACTTTATCACATTAAAAAATGAGTTATCCAGTATTTCTCTCGATAAAAAAACAGCTTTGGGAAATATAGGCTAATACTATTTTGGGTGAGCTGCACCCCCCAACACACACACACACACCCCTGTACTCATATCTTTGTGGGGACTGTCCACTCATTTCTATGGGCAAAACCCTAATCCCACCAATGACAACCGTAACCCCCACCCAACCTTAACCATAAGTAACCAAACAAAATACAAGACTTTTGGCAGTTTTTGATTGCAGTAAAAAAAAAATAAAGAATTGAGTTTCCCCTTGTGGGGACTGAAAAAATGTCCGCATAATGTCAAAATATCAGGTATTTATCACATTGTGGGGACATTTGGTCCCCACAATGCAATATATATACACACACACACACACGTGTGTGTGTGTGCGTGTGTGTGTGTGTGTGTGTGTGTGTGTGTGCAGCTAACCTACAGAAGTATTATATTTCCCAGACTGGTATTTCTTTTCGAGGGAAGTGAGAGTGTGTGTGTGTGTGTGTGTGTGTGTGTGGCGCAGTGGTGTATTTATGGATTTATATGATTTACCTCCTCACATATCGCACAGTTCATCCGTTGTTCACACTCTGAATGTTCATAGTATCATGTTCTTTCTTTTAATCAACTTTATACGCGATAAGGAGAAAGACAGCAGGCAGAAAGGGAGTGTAAACGGCACACAACCAGCACTGGGTTTGGAATCACATATGAACCAGCAACAACGGAGGTGAGCGGGATCGAAACAGCCGAGCCGTCTCCCGGTGTCCCTGGGTGACCAGTTTTCCGTGAAAGCGCTTTTCGCTTTCTGATGGGAGTACATCGCTCTGCCATTGAAGCTGTGAGCTGTAAGTTAGCTACACAGTTTGTCAGTAATTATGGTGAACATTATAATAAAATAAACAAAGTGTTCAAAATAAACAAGGGCAAGCACCTTTAAATATTTACTTTTAGTTACTCGAGCGTTCTGTTTGTCGGGATATTTCGTTTGTCTGTGTACTGTCTATTTTAAAAAAAATCTGTTTGTATTACATTTACTTTGTTTGCACAATGTGTACTGTTCTGTACCCTGTCTGTTTGGCAGTATATGTTTATGTTTATCTGTGTACTATGTTCTTGCTGCTGTATGCATCAGAATTCACCTTGTGATCAATAAAGTTAATTATACATAATCTTAATAATACCACAACAGGATGAAAATAATTAATAAAATAGACTTATTTAAAAACATTGTTATTTCCTGGCCAGAAATAGTTCTTTAGTTTTTGCATTCAGTCAACCTATTATTAATAGTTAGTGTTTTCTTTTTCATTGGTATTTGTTTAGGCTTAACTATCGTACAGGATTTCAGAGCCATCTGAGTAGTACAAACGCCTGCGTTCCCAGAATTTAAACTCGCTGAATCGTGAAAGACGCTCTATTACCTGCGTTACAAAACACATTGTATTCGGCTCACAAAAACAGGGGGAACAGGATGAAATATTCATTTGGCCTGTGTATAAAATTCCTTTGGTAAAGAATGGAGAGAAGAGAGTGGCCGCTTAAACAGGAAATCAGGCATTTCAACAATAGCTTCAAATATGGGAAAAAGAAAGAACGTTTTTTTTTACCCCCTATTCTCCTTATACGCTACCCAAGATAGCCAATTACCGTAAGCAACCTTATCCAGAATAACCGATGGAGCTCTCTGTTGTTTATGTGGAACTGTGCACAAGTAAGGGTTGTGCCATAATTAGCAAAGACAAACAAAGGTTAATCTAATCCTACCTTTTGCTGGTATGTGGTGGGCGCTAGTGGTGCCGCCCCCTTTCTGTTGATCGGGGCGACCTTTCCCTGCTGTTGGCCGACTCTTGGTTTTGTGTATCCCGAATCTGCACCTATTTATCAGTGAGCAAAACAATGCGAAGTAACCTTAAGATACATCAGTCATCAAAACAGTACTTTAATTAAAAGAAGTGGTTACTGGAAGCCAGTGTTCTTGAAGTCAACCTGTGACACTCCATACATAAGTGTCTAGTCACCCCTGACCTGCGATTTTGGATTATCCATAATTATTTATTTTTAACCTGATTGACCTTAGCCTGCCTACCAACACTCTGTATCGTGGGCCATTTGTATTTTGACTTTCTATAGTAAAACTCTATTCCTGGATATATATCTGGCGGAGACCCTCCACTGTTGCACACGTGTTTGTTTTCCCCTAGCTGTCATCGACAAATCGCGGATGACCTCTTACACCTGCTCCCCTAACCCTGCAGCTTCACACCTAAATATCAGATACTTCTCTATCTCTATCATCACCTGGTTATGCATATCCCCCCCTCCTCCCACTAGACACGCAGCAATCTTGAGAAAAGCCCACAGAGGTATTGACAGAGCAGGGGTACTCAAGCCTGGTGCTACAATGGCGTCATTAAGGCCGTGCTGATGGACTGGTGTTAATGGTCGGTAAGCTGCCAGCTGCACACCAGCCCAGTTCATTCACTTCTTTCCATAAACATACATTAAAAAAAAAAGTAGTTTTGACCTCCACTGGATAACTGATTACACAGATAAACAATCGGGTTTTATGTGACTCTCTCAATTCAATAAATAATTTCAAATGTAACTCCCAGTTGTGTGTTTATTTTTGCCGCTGGTTGTAAAAATATGGCTGTGGAATGTGTTGCGGAGAAGAGGGGAATTTGGAAGTACACACTCCCCATTGTTAGCCCAACACCCGGGGCGTGAAAGAGTGCCAGGGGTCTCACTGATAAACTATGACTTGCCAGCAGCCATAATTCACACACATTACTCTTTCTGCCAGCACCCAGCACCAAAGCTTAATGAATTAAACCTCAACGGGGATTCGTATCCACCTTCATTTTTTTTCGAAGTGATAAAGCATGGAAAATTGTAAATGAGTTACAAATGTTTCTTTGTAACTGGGTAGAAGATGAACACGCATATTTTTCACACAATTTTCAGTGTGGGCAGTGGTAGCTTAATGGTTAGGGAAGCACGCTTAAAATTGAAAGATTGCAGGTTCAAATCCCTGACCGACAACGCACCACTGAGGTACCCTGGTGCTGAATTAGTTGCCCCCTGCTATGACACAACGTCACCTATGGGTTAAATGCAGAGAACACAATTCGTTGTTGTGTTGTGCCAACAATGATTTCTAATCTATTTCTACGAAGTAGGGTTTTCAAACCAAATGTGCTTCTTCCAAACTTCGTCACTAGGTGGGGATAGCGTTCCACAGCAGGCCCAAACGACAGAAAAGGTAAGGGTGTCCTGAAGTTCGGTTCTGGAGTCTATCTGGGGTTTCCTTCCTGCAGAATGTTGGTATGGTCTTGCCATTCCATCCATTGCTCCCCTTCCCTGTTGCCAGTCTCTGCTGGGCCCTTGGGAATCTTTACCTCTCAACCAACGCTTTCTGTTTCACGTCGATGTTTCCCGGCCCTGTTCCGGCACAATGTGCCACTCTGACAGCTCGACCCAGCCCCTCCTACCAAACCATGCGGTATGGAAAGGCGTGGCCCCGCCCCCTCCCTAATTTTTAAGGCTAATCTGGAAAATGTAAAATTCCACCACAAACATGTCCTGGTTTCTGATTATTGCCTAACTGTAAACAGCTGTGTTTTTCAGATGCAGGCCCTGGTACAGATTCTCGCTGACAACTGGATGAATAGGGAGAATGAATGAGCCTCTTTATAAGTTAAACATGTGACCTTCTTTTAAAAACGGCAGAAATTCTCAATGCAGGTTGTGACACAATGCAGCTGAAAAGCCAGTCCGTCTGCTAACTCTCAGCAGAGCATAATCTGGATACCAGGCAAGTTGTATCTATGTGGTACAAACAGAAGGGCATTCTGGGTAAGAAGTATGAGGCAATGGGATGAGCCAGTTGCTTAGGTGATGACGCAAGCATGAACAAGTTGTTGGGCTGCCGTCCATCGTAGTAGCGCAATGCTAGACGTCAGTCCAATTGGCCAAAGCGGCTACAGGAAGGCGTTCCTGAGGATCCCTTTGTGGGAGCTGTTTTGGCTGCGCCTCCTGCAACAAACCCCATTGTCTGGGCTCCCTGTTAACAAGAAGGGCAGCTCCTCCCCAAGACACTGACGTCGCTCCTCGCCATCCCGTATTTCATGATCAAGAGACAGGAAATGAGAAATGGTCAAATGTGCACAGAGACATGACCCAGGAGGCGGCAGGGGGGACTGGGGGGGCGGGGGCAGAGCCCACACGAGCGATCACACGGCCGGACCGCTGATCAAAAGCCCGGCCAGCCCCTGGCCCCCGGCAATGTGCCCCCAACGTAAACAGGAAGGCCCCGCCACATGAAAACACCGAGCCACTTTCCCCTTCTGCTTAGAGAGCAGGAAAAGACTGCCTGGGATATAGATCCAGTCCCCGGGATCATGTGATCACATGGCTACCTCACATCTGTCCTCTTTTCCTGGCCCTACATCATCTTTTGGGGTGCGGGAGCAGCCTCCAGCATCGTATTATGTTACCATGTTGTGACAATGTTGAAAGAGCATTATGAGAAGGTTACACATCGACTAGCTGTGTGTACAACACGATGACCAGCGTGTCTGCGAGCGTGAGCATCAGTTTCTGGGGAACAAATGTCAATTTACAGCCATATATACAGTATAAGGAGTGTTTTTTAAAGTGCGTGCTAATGTGCGTGTGATCTAAGTTCCTCAGAGACCTGAGGACAAGGGGCATGTCACTGAATTAATGAGCACACATATCTGTCCATGAGGCTGACGTTTGTAATATGGCGGGTTCAGGTCCGTGTCTGCGTGTGTTTCCGTGTGTGTGCGCGAGGCACAGTGAGGCCGTTTAGAGAACGCCTGTTTTCGATCGGGCCCCATGTAAGAGAATAAGACCTACTGTGTAATTTCTTCACCATAATATGACCCACCAGAGTCCTGGCAAGCCTGGGGGCCGGGAGAACGGATGGGGCGGGGGGGGGGGGGGAGCGGCGAAGTAAATCCGAAAATTATTTGGGTGCGGCAGAATAAAACCGGCGCTTGAAAAAATTTCCAATT
>JAODKC010000114.1:812296-825876 GCA_026777985.1 Mormyrops attenuatus
TCCCCCCCCGCCCCCCCCCCCCCCCCCCCCGCGCCCCGCCCCCCCCCCCCCGCCCCCCCCCCCCCCCCCCCCCCCCCCCCCCCCCCCCCCGCAAGTCACTTTTTATCTGCTTCTTTATCACAATCTGTGTTAAATGAATAAACCAGAACTGGTCTGACTGCTTCCTGTCTCTTGTGGGCCATCTGTCAAGACCATGTGCGGTGCCAGCTGACAGGGCCGGCCTGCTCTATAAACAACATAAGCAATTGCTTAGGGCACCATTTGATTTGGAGGGGGGGCACAAAAAAGGAGTGAATAAAATCAGAACACCTCTGGTTGCATTCTGAGACATTACAGATATTTACCCTAGTTGGCATATTTCAGTAAGTTTCTTCTGAAACATACACACTAGCTAGTTAGCAGCCAAATACACGTGCTACTGAAATATAAATATAATAGTAGTCATTATTTCATATAAATAAATTGTCAAAAATTGTTTTCTGCTCTTCCAGGGTGGGTGCTCAGCAGAATCTTGCCACTGTCAGAAAAACGCAATTTGTACCTTTGAGGGTGCAATTACGGTCATATACCCCAGGACCAATCCTATGGAAACGGTCATATACCCCAGGACTGACCCTATGGGAACAGTCATATACCCCAGGACTGACTCTATGGGAATGGTCATACACCCCAGTACTGATTCTATAGAAACCATCATATACCCCAGGACCAATCCTATGGAAATGGTCATATACCCCAGGACTGACCCTATGGGAACAGTCATATACCCCAGGACTGACCCTATGGGAACGGTCATACACCCCAGTACTGATTCTATAGAAACCATCATATACCCCAGGACCAATCCTATGGAAACGGTCATATACCCCTGGGAGTGATCCTATGGAAATGGGGACTGATCCTATGGGAACATTCATAAAGCCCAGGACTGATCCTATGGAAACGGTCATATACCCCAGGACTGATTCTATAGAAATGTTTATATACCCCAGGACCGATCCCATGGAAACGGTCATATACGCCAGGACTGACCCTAAGGGAACGTCATATACCCCAGGACTGATTCTGTAGAAACTGTCATATATCCCCAGGACTGATCCTATGGAAACGGTCATATACCCCAGGACCGATCAGATGGAAACGGTCATATAGCCCAGGACTGATCCTATGGAAATGGTCATATACCCTGGGAGTGATCCTATGGAAATGGGGACTGACCCTATGGGAACAGTCATAAAGTCCAGGACTGACCCTATGGGAACTGTCATATACCCCAGGACTGACCCTATGGGAACTGTCATATATCCCAGGACTGACCCTACGGGAACGGTCATACACCCCAGTACTGATTCTATAGAAACCATCATATACCCCAGGACCAATCCTATGGAAACGGTCATATACCCCTGGGAGTGATCCTATGGAAACGGGGACTGATCCGATGGGAACAGTCATAAAGCCCAGGACTGATCCTATGGAAACGGTCATATACCCCATGACTGACTCTATAGGAACAGTCATATACCCCAGGACTGATTCTATAGAAACGTTTATATACCCCAGGACCGATCCTATGGAAAAGTTCATATACCCCAGGACTGATTCTATTGAAACGTTTATATACCCCAGGACTGATCCTATGGAAACAGACAGCATTTAGGGAGAACTTTAAGGAGAACTTCTGAAGTATAAACCCAAATGTTCTAAAGTAGAGGGAAAATAACATCATATAACAAAAGGAACATCGTCTATGAGCATAAATAGCAATTGTATTGTTACAATTGACAGATGATATGTCTGAGGGCTAGTCAAAGGAAAGAATGACACAAACTATGACCCAATGTTGTTTCATGAAAAGTCTCGACAACACTAAGCATGTTACAATCTGGTGCTCAATCTCTGTTCATTACTAACAGAAATATCTCGCACCGCTGATTCTGAACTCCCGACACCTCTGCCACGGCACCAAGCAACAGCACGCAACAGCGATGACATCATATTCTGAAAATTTCCTGCACCCCAGCACCCCCCACCCCTCCGGGCTTTGACTCTCTAGGAGAAGTGAGACCGGGAAGTGGTGCATTGTTTATCCTGCACAGAAAGTCAAAGGTCAGCAGGGGGCATTCTGCTGGCTGGGTTTATGGGACAAGGCCTGAGATCCTTCTCCATGCCAAAGGGATATCTTCAGCAAACATTTGCACCTGACAGAAGCCTGGGCCATGCAGGGAGGTGAGGAGCCTGCCCAGGAGAAGAAAATAACATTTAATTCCAGCCTTGGAGCAGCTTGAAGTTTGGAAAAACTTGGGGCTTAAGAAAAGACTGCAGCCTGCAGGTTATGCTTAAGTATGGCTACCGGAGTCTGTACACTAACAGAGCATTAATGCTAGTACCATTTTAATGTTATAGATGTTTGAGGACTTGGGGGCGGAGTCTGACTGGTGCAGATGTTTCCACTCAGGGATGTCTCATAAACACAGCCCGCAGGTCAGCTCAGGTCACTGTATCTATCTGTGATATTATTCAGTATCGTCAGCCAGGCAGAAAATCAGATCGTTGCTTTTCCAGCCTATTAGCCCTCTGGCTGGTTCCTGCGGTTTGCAAACCCCCTGTAGGCTCGTCCCAGCTTACCCCACCCCACCCTCAGGGGAGGAGGGCCAGCGAGTGTTTCTGATGCCGGTGGTGATAGTGTCAGTAGGCGGCAGCGCTCAGCCGACGCACTGGTGCTAATAGGGTCTGTCAGCCGCCTGTATGTGTCACCCTGGTGGCCCAACCCCAGCTGCCTCTCCCCCCCGGCTGCCTCCACCAACGGCTGCCTCTCCTCCCAGCTGCATCTCCCAGCTGGTTACCCTGGCTGCTACTCCCATTGGCCTCTCCCCCTGGCTGCCTCTCACCCCGGCTGCTTCTCCCAGCGGCCTCATCCCCCTGGCTGCCTCTCCCTCTGGCTGCCTCTCCCCCTGGGAGCTTCTCTCAACTGCGTCTCCCATTGGCTGCCTCCCCCCTGGCTGCCTCTCCCCCAGCTGTCTCTCCCCCCCGGCTGCCTCTCTCACTCTCATCTACCTCTCCCCCTGGCTAAGTGATCGTTGTTCGTTCACTTGCTCGATTTGTTCATCACTTGTGTTCAGATAACGGGGACCTCCTCTTTCACTGACACACACCCTGTCTTCCATCTATTCCTTCATCTCTGTAAATCCCTATCTCTCTCTTTCTCCCCTGGGTTCCCTTAAGTATGGCTAGCAGAACTGTGGTGATAGCTGGTCACTCTCTGAGACCAGGATGGATATACAGACCTTCGTCAGTGTATCTATGTGCATGTGTGTGTGTGCATGTGTGTGATCAGCCTGAACTTGGGCTGATGTAAATTCCCAGAACACAGCATTATGTGCGCGGTTTTTGAAGGATGCTCTGTCTTTATATGCTAGACACTATAACAGTGAACATAAGCGACTGTTTATAGGGGGAGACACTATGCATAGTCGGTGGGGCAGGACTGTCATCAAAAACAAAAAATAATGGCTCACATGGGATATACTCAGGTCAGTTCTGCTCAATGTGCATTTTCTTGTTGTAATCTTGTAATCTTCAATCTTCCTGCAGAGAGCAGCTCAGCCTATGAAAATATCTGCCATTTAGGTCAAAAATGGAGAAGTCAAAAATAAACTGGGGAAGATGGGCCACTAAGCAAGGGCAGTTTGCTGACTCCTCTGTTCTCCTCCAGCCGAAAACCTCCTTTATCCTCCCAGCATTAAGGAGGGAAAATGCGGGGGTGGGGTCACTTGGGTGAGGCTGTGGGCAAACAAGCATTGTACTGGGTTAGCACGTGGGTAAACAGATGGTGATGAAGGGAGAGGGAGTCACACGGTGGAGTTAAGTACAGGGGCAAACAGGCTTATGTCCCTCTAGCTCAGCAGGATCAAGCCCCCCCCAACCTCTGAAAACAAATTTACTTGGAGATTCCCCACCCTGCTCAGATTCTCGTCTCCAGAAGCCAATATGTCTCAGGTGATGAGAGACGTGACCGTCTGGCCCAGAGGTGCTGGGTCAGTGCGGCCGGCAGGCTGCAGGGGCAGGGTTGCCCAAGGGGTTGGCGAAGGGGAACCGCTGCCGAAATCCTACCCGAAGGGGGTGCCCTGAGCCAGGATCGCTCTCTGGGGCGTCTGGGCCGACCGCCACGCACAATGGGGCTCTTCTCTGCGGAGACGCCCGGTTTCAGCTGAGGGCGCAGGGAGAGAAGACGGTATTGTGATGGTCCCAGGAATACAGGGGGCTTGGGAAGGAACAGGGCTGCCGGAGCAGGATGGGGAGGGATGGAAGTGCAGTGGACAGAGTTAAAGGGGAATTCCAGCAAATTCCCATAATTTCACATCGTGTCATGTTTCCCGCAACATAGTTACACCGCAAAGTGTTTATTTCTGTACATCATTTTTCTTTTCCTGGCATGTGGGTCACTGTGATTAGCTCCTTTCAATCAGTACCAGTGACAATTCTACTTTTAATACTCTAAATATTACCTATAATACAATTCATCTTAATATAGCATTGTGTTGAAATAATAATATGACAAGTGAAATGTATTAAGTTTGGGGAGAACAGCAAGAGATACAAGCTTGTAGAACAGGAATTCACGGGGGGGGGGCATTATCAGGGGTATATGGCTATATGGTCCCTGATCCACTCTAAACTAAACCTGAGACCTCTGCTTGGGTGGGAATAGGCCATAGATCAGGCTCCGAGGGCCAAATGGCCCCCAGCCGTAAGAGGGGGGATGAAGAGGGGCAGTGTGTTTGTGAAGTCGGCTGTATCACACAGGTGCCCAGCAGGAGATGGGACACCGCATTCCCACCCAGTGCCCCCACTGTGCATCGCTGCATCAAGATGTATCTGTGTATGGCCCTTCACCCCAGCAATCCTGACCGAGCAACAGAAATTGGGGTAAGTATGTAGAGTATTGGGGGTGGTGTGATCTTCCTTAACCACCTGTCTCCAAGAGCATTACCTTGTAGCCGATCACTCTAACGGGGTCGGCTGGACCAGCTCAGGCATCCAAAATGGGACCGAGTCGGCCCAGTGGGCAGACTTGGGGAGCAAGAATGCACATTGGGGCGGGTGGGGGGCACAGCCTGGGAACTGGCAGTGTGGGTTGGACCACCAGGGCAGCAGCTCAGGGATCAACTCGCAGTGTGTCCCAGGAGCCCGATTAACATGAGGACTGGAAAGACCACGGCAGTTAATAATAACAGTAAGTAAACAATGAGCACACTCAGGCTGTTAAAATATCTCGATAGACCCTGTTAGTGCTGGAAAAGGCATGACATGGTTGGGAAAAAGCTTAGATATGTGACAGACTTAGTTACAAATACTTGATGTAAGTAAATAAAGAGCAAGAACGGTCATGTCAAGGCATGGAGCATAATAATGAAGGTGGGAGAGGTCCTCTGGTCAGGGCGGGAGAGGCATTTTGGAATCAGAGAGAAAGGTGGTGGGTTGGAGAGGTCCTCTGGTCAGGGCGGGAGAGGCATTTTGCAATCAGAGAGAAAGGTGGTGGGTTGGAGAGGTCCTCTGGTCAGGGTGGGAGAGGCATTTTGGTATCAGAGAGAAAGGTGCTGGGTTGGAGAGGTCCTCTGGTTGGGGCGGTTTGGTATCAGAGAGAGAGGCGGTGGGTGGAGAGGTCCTTTGGTCGGGGCATTTTGGTATCAGAGAGAGAGGTGGTGGGTGGAGAGGTCCTCTGGTCGAGGTGTTTTGGTGTCTGAGAGAGAGGCGGTGGGTGGAGAGGTCCTCTGCTCGGGGCGGTTTGGTAACAGAGAGACAGGAGGTAGGTGGAGAGGTCCTTTGTCGTTTTGGTATCAGAGACAGAGAGGCAGTGGATGGAGAGGTCCTCTGGTCGGGGCGTTTTGGTATCAGAGGGAGAGGTGGGTGGGTGGTAACATCCTTAGGTGGATGGGAAACCTATGCACTAGATGGCTTGAGCTTGACATGAAGACCTGTCTGACCAGAGATGGATGCTGCACAGCTGAAAGATAAGCTCTCTCCAGGGGGGTGAGAGCTGGGTGGGGGCTATTTGACATCAAACCTCTGCTCCAGGGTGAAATTACACCCTGGCATATAGGCTCAGAGTAGAACTGCTGCCCTGCTGCTTGATGGATTATGATGTTCCAACAGGAATCGTCTCGGTGACTCTACACGCACTGTCCTCCCATGAATAGAACTTGAATAACTTATAGACCAGAATGCATTTGGGTCTGATTAGAAAGATGATTGGCTCCTCCTTATGCTTACAAAAACACGTAGGATTTTTAAATGCTTCCTGAAGAAAGTCTCCATGAAGTCTCAGCTGGACTGTGAACAGGCCCTGTGGATGTGGTTTAAATTACTCTAAACAAACTGTATGCTTTAGTCTTGATACATAAATTCAAAGCACTGATAAATGGTGAAGCTACAGCACTGTGACTTGCTGATTCAGGCTCTCAGTGTGGAGTAGCACAAGCAAAGCTCAGCATGGAAAATTACAGACCAGCTTATTCTGCAACCACCCTCCCCCCAAAAAATCAAAAGAAATGTGTCTGCATGGTGTAGCAAAGATGGCTGCGCCTTGGATCACTTGCTCTCAGCTCACTTGGCACTCACATGTCAGCACTCTGGTCACCAGGGCGAGAAAGCGATTGTACCACCTGAGGCAGCTGAGGAGATTTAGGGTCACTCCAGTGATCCTAAAAACCTTCTACTCAGCTGCTGTAGAGAGCATCTTGACCATGAACATTAAGGTATGGTTTGGGAACTGTACTCTAAAGGACTGCAAAGCCCTGCAGAGGGTGATCAGGGTGGCCGAGCATCGTGTCAGATTTCCGCTGCCCTCCCTGCTGGACACCTACAAAAAACGCTGCAGGTCCAGAGGAACTAGGGTAATTAAGGACTCCTTACACCCCGCAAACTGTCTGTTCCGCAGGCAGAACTCAGGCAGATGGTTCCGTTGCCTAATGTCCAGGACAGAGAGACTCAGGAAGAGTTTTTTCCCCCAGACCATAAGGCTTCTCAATTCAAACTAATTCTAGTCCTTCTGTACACTTATGTATGTTTGTACTGGAATTCACATATACTGTACATGTTACTTTACTGCACAAATAACTTTAGTCTTCATCTCGCCATTGTACTGTATTTTAGATCGTATATTTAGATTGTATACTTGATTTGATAGATTTATTTATATATTGTAATTTGCTTTTTTACTCCTACTTTACTTCTTACCTTTTTTCTTCCATTTTTGCACAGCCAAATAGGGCAACTCAGAGATACATTTCACTGCGAGTTGTATTATATGTGACAATAAACCTCTTGAATCTTGCATCTCTCTAGGTATTTTCCTGACACTGTGAGGATCCCGTCCATCTTTAAGGAATTATCTCCTTTCTTTATGCTTGGGCTATCAATTAGGAGCATTATGTCTCATTTCATGTAAATCTCACCACAGAAGTTAATAATGCATGAAGACAAACCCCCAACTGTGTATGTCTGTGTGTGTGGTGGGGGGGTTTGCATAGATCACATTTGGGGACCAAAATGTCCCCAAAGTGCGGTAAAACCTGAAATTTCCCTTCTTTTGGGGACACTTCTTCTGGTCCCCATTTGGATAACCTCAGTTTTATAAAAATCTGTGAATACAATCAAAAAAGTAAAAGTGCCAAAAGTCTTGTATTTGGGTTGGTTTCTTATGGTTAAGGTTAGGGATGGGTAGAGGTTAAGGGTGTTGTGATTGGGATTAGGGTTTTTCCCATAGAAATGAATGGACGGTGCCCATTTAGATAGGTACACCAACATGTGTGTGTGTGTGTCTGTGTGTGTGTGTGTGTGTGTGCATTCAAGCAGACAGGTGATTGCTAGCCCATCAAACTCTTGACGCTAGACCTTTTGAAACTCCCATGGGAATGTTAAAGGAAGTTCAACCAGCACTGCAGAGGCCTGGCATCCCAACTCTCCGGTGGTCCCAGTCACGGCTGACCCGTGGTCCGGAATGCAGCCCAGTCGGGATCTTCTTGGGGTGTGCAGACAGAGAATGGAGGGCAGGGAACAGACAGTGCTCAGGGATCTGTTTACACTCCTGGCATCACTGCACATTAAGTTATCTTTCAACAAAGCCTTGAACCCTGAACCTTTACCCCAGCTGGCCTCTGCAGCTCCTAATGAAGTACAGCTGGATATTTTTTTTATCACAGCGACGTCGTCATGAAATCAGCATCAATGTTATCGGCTCCAGGTTTGGAAACAAAGAATTTCTGACTAAAAGATACATGAGCAGATTTAAAACTGGAAAAAGGCCATGATTTTGATGTTCCCAAAGCTGCTCAGAAGTCCAGACAACGGCCAAGTCAGAGGCCTAAAATTTCAATGGCACATGTGGAAGGAGATAGGAAGAAACAAAGACCGGAAAAGCGAAGTGCGTGGGGCTACTGTGTGCCATCGATCACAGCAAGCTTACAATCTCGCCAGTCCCATCTCTGTACATAATCCAAAATATTTAGCCATGTTCTTATGACTGCTGAGAACTGATTTTTGAGTGTATGTACTCACCATCATCTGAAAAAAAAGAGCGGCATGAAGAATTTAGACACAAGATGGGTACAGCAGCAGTTTAAAATATTAAGGAGACAAGTTGCAAATTTGCTGTGAACGAGCATCCAGAATTCCATTAGCTACCCTGAGGAGGGTGTGGACTCAGTAAGGAAAAACTAGCCATTAATCAACCGTGTTGTTTTCCTTGTAGCTCTTTGCACAGCACCAGGGCTCATGTCTTCCGCCCCCTCATTTCCAGGTTGTGTGTGGAGAAATGGTGAGCAACCCTCTGAGATCTGAAGTGATGAGGAATTCGGGAGTGTGGCGTTCGAGGGGGACACGTGTGGTGAGGCGCAAGGACTCAGAAGACGCTGAGCAAACAGGCTGCCAGCCTCCTCTCCCAGTGAAACATTCTCTTGTTGCAGAGTCTTCCTCGATCCCCCAAATGAGGAGGGGGGAAGATGAGGAACCTGGAGTTCATGTTTCCTGGTCAAAAGCCAAAAAAGTACATCAATCATATTACAGTAAACCACCTTAGAGACCAGGAGGGGTGAGGAGTACTACACCATCACTGTGAGACAACAGGAGGGCGGAGGAGTACTACACCATCACTGTGAAACAACAGGAGGGCGGAGGAATACTACACCATCACTGTGAGACAACAGGATGGGTGGAGGAGTACTACATTGACACTGTGAGACAACAAGAGGGGGGAGGAATACTACACCATCATTGTGAGACAACAGGATGGGCGGAGGAGTACTACACATCACTGTGAGACAACAGGAGTGGGGAGGAGTGCTACACCATCACTGTGAGATAACAGGAGGGCGGAGGAATACTACACCATCACTGTGAGACAACAGGATGGGCGGAGGAGTACTACACGTCACTGTGAGACAACAGGAGGGGGGAGGAGTACTACACATCACTGTGAGACAACAGGAGTGGGGAGGGGTACTACACCGTCACTGTGAGACAACAGGATAGGCAGAGGAGTACTGTACCGTCACTGTGAGACACCAGGAGGGGTGAGGAGTACTACACTGTCACTGTGAGACAACAAGAGGGGGGAGGAGTGCTACACCGTCACTGTGAGACAACAGCATGGGTAGAAGAGTACTACACCGTCACCGTGAGACAACAGGAGGGGGGAGGAGTACTACACCGTCACCATGAGACAATAGGATGGGCGGAGGAGTGTGCCGTCACTGTAAGAGTGTAGCATGGGGGAGGAGTACACATCTCCATGAGACTGTAACATGGAGGAGGAGTACACTGTCACTGTGAGACAAGAGGAGGGGGGAGGATTACAACATTACCTTGAGAGAATGTGGGGGGAGGAGTACACCATCCCTGTGAGACTGTAGGAGGGGGAGGAGTACACTGTAACTGTGAAAACATAGGAATAAGGAAAGAATTCATTGTTAGGAAGGTCTGGGATAATGAGATGCAACAGACATTGTGGTCTGGTTAGCAGAAAAGCTAACAGGAGTCCTGACAGGAAACCTCTGATCCTGTAGCTGACACAGTTCTCCTGTCTCTGATCAGTCAAGTTAAACAAATGTCACCTGCACATTGTCACTCTGCATTTTCTGCAGCTTTCTCCAAGCAATGTCCCTTCCTAGCACCTTCTTGCCACAGTGTATCGATTAATTAGCCAACAGCGGCGGCACAAACACTCCCTAAGAGCGCCCCTCAAGTGCCTCATTACCAAAGTGCTGCCACAAGGGATGGAAACCTCTCATTGTTTATAGTGTCTGCCATTAAGGGGAAAACCTGCTGTTCGGGTTTAGTTCTGGAGTCGGAGGTCAGTTTTTCTAGGAGGTTCAATGCTCTTCGTGACAAGTCCAGGGAGAGAAAGGTGGGAGGTCTCCCGGTCCAGCCCGACGGGGGGAGAGACTGGAGACGCCACAGAAGAGATTTACAAAGGCTACCCCGGATAGCGTAGTGCTGTATAAACACAGGCAGCCATCCCAAGGATTAATCTTCTTCTCACCTCGGAGAAGTTCTGACGCCAAGCTCTTCTCCAAAGGAGCAGCATTCAGTAACCTGTCTTTGCTTCCATCTCTCCTACGTACATTAGCACACACACCCAGACACCAGGAGATTTACCCACATACCTCAAAACCCAAATCGTCCTGGATTTTTGCCGCAGATATTAGCCTCCATTACTAAAACACAAGGTAACCAGCTATGCAAATAACAGACGCAAATAACAGCATAAGCTGAAAGTCCTGTCCGTCATTCAGCAGTGCATTAACAAAGAAATCAACCCCCAGCATCTCAACTGTCAGTCCAGACCCTCAAGCCTCCATTCTTGTCAATTGGGAGGGATAGGGGGGTCAGTCCTGGGTGACTCCAGGGGCTGGCCAGTCAGGATATGGGCCTTGGAGGAGCATTGTGCTTCCTGTGGATTGTTTGGGCTCCAGGGGTCAAAGGCCTCAAGCACTCACAGTAGGAAGCCATCGGCTATTGATGGACAGGTACTGAGACTTTCTCGTATGCCATAGAACAGGCTACCTCCCCCCCCTTCCCCAGGTTCCAGCAGAGCCAGAGACTCAGAAACCATTCGGGTTCATTAGACTTAGACTAGAGGTGATTTGAATGGCAGTTGGGACATGGATCGTTTGCATTTATTTATGTGCAGAAGAGTGGAAGAGAAAGTCCCTTTGGTTCACTGTTCCCCAATGGAGGCTCTCAGGGGCACAAGGGAGAGCCAGGGTTTCTCGAAAACTCAGTTCTTACCATCATCACTTACACACATTAACCGAAAATGTCTTCCCTAAAAGCTGCAGGGTGACCACCATCCCTGAAAGAGATATGGCATGACTATCGTAGGTTGTTGACTGTAATTAGGACAGTGATTGGACTAACACTACTTAGCCAGCCCTATGCCCCCACCCCCCCAATCAAAATACTCCTTCTTGTCCCAATGTTCACCCCACTATAAATCATGACATCATGCTCCAATTTTGCTTAAATGCCTAGAAAACCACTCATTCATAATTAATATTGCGCATTATGTGACTGCTACCTGAATATCTTGAGGTCTAATTTCTTGTCATAATTTATATCATAAGCAACAGTGAAATATTTGCATTTGCAAGTTTTGTGTTCCACCATTTCATTTTGGATATTTATAAAAACAAAGCTACCATCAACAGTTACCCAGTTATGCTGCTGATAGAACATAGTAACAGAAATGGCTGAAACAGGCCAGGTTTTCCCAACCAGGACTGCAGGCAGGCAGGGAAATTGCTCCCAACACAGATGGCGTTAAAATCAAAAAGACCAATCACAGGCAATTTTAAAAGTCCAAACGGATCAAACCATTGCAGGCCAAAGGGGGAGGCCCTTTTCAAGGGAAGGCCCTTATGCAGGTGTGAAGCACGCGCAGCTTATTCTATGAACTGACCGAGGGCGGTCTGTGGTGCTTCCAGGCTGCATGGAAAATTTCACCTCATCTGGCAACCTCTCCAAGAAGGCTGGCCACATTCCCTCTCCCCCTTATCGTGCAGCAGATGCAGAGGTTCAAGTAGCTAATCAGATCATTTATAATATAATGCATTCTGTAAGGTAAAATTATAATGTAATTTTGAGCTTAATTGATTCCACATCGCCAGCGTCAAGATCAAATGATTACTCAGCCACGCAGCTGACAGAAAACCCCCCCCCCAACCCCCGCAGCCTATAGATATGATCTTATTAAAACCATCAGAGTTCAGGTACCCACTCCCAGAGGCTCTGCCAACCTAACAGATGTGTCAGCAAGACCTGATGAAACAACCTCCACCTGACCCTGGGACAGAAATTGCAGCTGTGTGTGTGTGTGTGTGTGTGTGTGTGTGTGTGTGTGTGTGTGTGCGTGTGCGAGCACACGCCTCCGATCTCACTTCCTGTGCAGTGTTTTCCCTCAGTCTCCCTGCTCTACCTCTGTGAAGATGGCTTCCCCTCAGAAGGCCTGCATTATTAAGTTTTAACTGAATTAGAGGCTGTCTGGCCTCAGGCGTCACCCCCCCTCCCTTTCTGCCCCAGTTATCCAGAGCATAAGGGCCACATACATGTCAAGAGCACAGCTTAAAACAGTAGAACTATTATCAAAAAAGGGGACCCTGTGAAGGTTATCTAAGTCTCCTCCTCACAGGGGTCCCACGGAGATGACAGGACTTTGCTGGCTTAATCCATGCTAGGTTAGCAGGGGTTCAGCTCATGGGGCTGAATCGGACAGGGAGAGGTGACAATCTGCTGGAGAAGGAGGGGCAAGCGGAGCAGGCTCCCAGGTTGGGGTGAGACCATATAATCAGAGCAGGACTCTCGGGACCCCACCAGATCAGACAGAGCGGGCCGCTTTTGGCTAGGCCTGAAAGACTACTACAAATGGCAAATGGGTGGATTGTGGAGCCATCTTAAATGGGTCTTTTGGTGAAAAGATCCTGAAGTAACATTTCAGGTACAGCCGCTCCAAAAAGGGTAAACTAGGTAACAGGACAGAAACAGAATTTGGGCTTTGGGCCCCAGAGTTAGATGTAATACTTCTTTAAAAAAAAAAAAAAAAGACTCACTGTAAATTAGAAAGTTTCATGTCATCTCGGTCTGGTGCAGGTATTAAAGAGCGCTGATCCCACTAAACACGGAGATGCAGGCTCACATCAATGACATTCTCAGAACTCCACCGAATTCTTGGAGTGTTACACCCTATAAATCAAATCAAAAAAGAATTTAAACTCAGGCTCCAGGCCAGTCTCTTCTAGCTGCCTCCCCACTGGTATAGGTGATGAGCACAGCGCCCCCTGTAGCACTCAAGCAGATGAATGTGCTTTTTCCCCCCTTTTACTGGAGATCATTCTAGTTAGTTGCAGCACCAATAAGGCCGTGATACAGTCACACTGCTTTCCATTCTCTGGATCCTTCCAGAGCGTGATGTCAGCCGATGTGCCAGAAACGTCTGCGTCACTGTGGCCTGCTCACATGCTGCCCCCCCCCACCCCTCCACCTCAACTTCCCCCCCCTGAGCGGTACAAACGGCTTGGGTGGAA
>JAODKC010000114.1:830875-846271 GCA_026777985.1 Mormyrops attenuatus
CCCCGGCGCCCCCCGCCCCCGCCCCGCCCCCCCCCCCCCCCCCCCCCCCCCCCCCCCCCCTCTTGAACGAGCTTGCCAAAACAAACCAGGGCATTCCTCTTTTATCCCTCACCCCCCCCACCTCTTGCTTCCTGGCCCAGAGATGCCTGTTATAAAGGTCTCTGCTCTGAGCTCTGCAGGGATTCGAAGGCATGTCAACGCAGAGCGCTGTGATTTACGAGCAAAACTGCGAGTGGCAGCACCCACCAATGGGGGGGGGGGGGGAGAAGGCAGGTAGTGCAGGAGAGTCCTCCAGCTTCATCGATGAGCAGCAGCAGGTTGGGGGGCAGATGGAGGAGGGGTCGCGGAGAGGAATGGGGCCGAGCAAATCCTGGGTGGAGGATCAAGCGGAGCGGAGAACCCAGCTCTGTCAACACTACAGCACAGCTGGTCATGTCGCAGCCCAGATGTGGCCCTGCATGCTTGGGCAGAGCCCCACCCAGCGGGCGGCAGGGGGCTACCTCCGGAGATACTGCCACCCGCTTTATGATGAGCGTAACTGAACTGAACTTAACCTGGCACAGCTGAAGGGTTTGAGGTCCGAGACCAGCTTAATGGCCACACCAGGTTTTATTTCCATATTGCAGGGTAATAACTGAGGGTTACACACAGGTAACAGTGCTGCAGACTGACTGCTCATGTGCTGAGGGACGTGAAGGTCTGCAAGTGTGTGTACAGACTTGGTGCTGTATGTGCCAACAATGTAATAAAGTTTAAAAAAGGGAATAAAGGATTGAAATGGTTGAGAGAAACTGGATGGGGGAGTGAGGTGTGAGATGGAGTGAGCATAGAGAGAGAGGAAGGGGAGCATGAACCCAAGGGTGGGGGGGGTGCCTCAATGTGGGATCGTTAAACAGCTCCCCCCCACCCAGCTCCCAAATTAAAGCCAAATGAAACTTTAGTTGCTCCCTATTAGATTTTATTTCAGCTCACAAACAATGAAGGGGGTCTCTTTACCCAGCACTGTGAATACACTCTCTGGTGACCCCCCCCACCCCAGCCAGCTTGGTTACGGTCCGGTTCGGCTGATGCAGTCCACGGCCCGTGCTCTGAATGAAGCACTGCTTCACAATATGTTGGGCTGGAGCTGCCAGGGTCTGCGTGTTGATGACAGGGTGTCGAGAATCGGGGCCCAAGTGGCCCCCCAAGGCTGGATAATGGTGTCAATGGTGGTTAGATTTAGAGGCTCTGGGCTGGAGGTGGACAGCTGGCCCCCCAGGACTGCCCCCTCGCCGTGATGAATCACACGTGTCCCTCTTAGAAGCAGCTGACAGCAGAGTAAGATTTAAAGGGGGGTTAAGCTGTGTGGATTACTGCTGTACCCCATTACTGCTCCGCGGGTGTCTTCTCCCCTCGAACCCGCTCCTAACAAGCTTCTCCTCCATCCCTGATGGATTTCGGGCTTCGCAGGGGGAGGGGGGAAAGGGAGGAGAGGAGGGCGGAGCGGGCTGCCAATCAGGATGCAGCAGCAGTCCAGTGGACATAAGGGCATCACCAAGGCAGTGAAGAGGAACGCGTTTGATTGGACGTATCTCAGAATCTAGCCTGCCACGTCTCCTCAGACGCCTGAACATCCCGACTGGCAGGTCTGTAGATTTCACTCTCATCTCTTTCCCCAGCTGGAGCTGCTTAGATGATAGCAACTTTCTCTTATGTCTCAGAAAACAATTGTCCATCACGTCCACTCTTGTAAATGCTCAGAGAGCCGGCGTGCTGGGCCCTTTACTGCTTTTATGGGTCTGTTTCTGCTGTCTCCTCCTACAGCGAAGCATCTGTATGAGCAGCAGGTCACATGGGAGACTTATCATGACCCAGCAGACCGGTCCAAGCACATGTCGCTGGATTGGTGCTGGATGCGGTTTTATCTCCCCCTCAGCTCGGAGCATCGAGGACGGGAGTCTGCCAAAAACGTCACCGAGACTACAGTGGCTTAAAGAATGACACAAAGGGGGCGGAGACAGTCGGGCATGAGCAGCCGAGGTGACCCTGCAGCAGACCCCATTCAGACGTTGAGAGGTTTAGAAAACACCTACTGCTGGCCATCTCAAAAGTACATAGAAGGTCATTTCACGGGTGGGCCTGGGGGACCCACCCCCCAATTCCACCAATTTCACCTCCAGTCTCTCAGCTCCCAGTCGGGCTAACAGCTCCCGTCAGATGATTTATCAGCAGCAAGTTGTAAAAACAGTCTTATTAAAGAGCACAATGTTGGGTGAAGAAGACAGAGCTGAAAAAATACCAGACTAATTTATGGCCTAATTAGGTTCATGGCTATAGGCATATTGCCAAAAAGACTCCCTGACTTCCATCTCTGCCCCTCCCCCCCAAGACTGACTCTCCCAATGAGCTCCTGCTGCCATCTGATATGAAGAGTAGGATGACCTACTTGGTCACGGTTGGCATTAATGACTCACCCGTCTTGTCCCACAATGCTTTGCAGACCCTGCTGCACAGCACCATGTTGCACACTCGATTTATAACTGAAGCACTGAATAGTCTCCATCCATAGTTACTTGTAACAAAATGCCTCTTTATAAGTGACCCCCTTCATTGACCTAAGATGCCACCGGGGCGAGAAACTGTGCCTTATATATTTCTACATTTATGTGACAGCTGCAACGTGGAATCTCACAGAGAGCTTTTAAATTGAATCACTGCCCCCACAAAAACACCCTAAATGACATTAGCTGGGCTGTAAATCTTGCTGCCTGTTCATGGAAGCTCCGTTAATGAAATATCTCTCTGTTTCACTCTGCCACCTTCCCTCTCGGAGCCCCGCTGTCCACAGATTTTGATTACAGGAGCCTCTCTGTGTCTCGTTTTGTCAAGCGGACCTCGGTGCTCTGCCCGTAACTCTCGTAAATTTAACGAGGGATCGACAGGCCAGGCTCGGAGGACAATCATAAAACTTCAAAGCTACGGCAATAAAAACAGCCTGTAACGCTTTTAAAAAGCATAAAAGAACTGAAGCAAGAACCAAATTCCACTCGAAGCTGGGTGAAAAACAATACAAGCGCAATGCTATTCTATTAATGCAATGTGCTCGAACATAACCGAAATGTTATTCACTACTTTGTCAGTCTGAGGCAAACGCCACACCTCAGAGACCTGGCATTAGTACCCATTTATGCAGGCAGATACACTTGCTGAGGAAATTCAGAAGCGGTGAGCTTAGTATGTAACAGCAATCCCCACTTTCTGATGCAGGACCTAGGTCTGGGTTATAAAGTGCCGCCTAGCTTTTGGGTTATTAGCATGGAGTTAAAATAAACACAAACTGGCTCAAACTGGTGCAAAGGAATTGGTGGTAATTCAGGACAGTCCACTGGCCAATTCTACGTATTGCCAGCAATGGCCCAGTTCAGGTTCTCTATCCTGACTCTTTGCTCTTTTCCTTTTCTTTTATTTCAATCTCCCAGTCTGGGCCACACCATCTTTTCGGTTCACTTCAGCATACACTTCACTCAAGGTTCAGTTAGAGTTGCTCCTGCTGGGCCGGCTCTGCCGACCTACAGCACCTCGGTTCCTGCAGAAGGACTGTGAGGGTTTTTTGGCCCGACCCACAACAGAACAGCCCGTTCCTGACCCAAGATCCTGACCCACCCGGGTGAGAAGGATCAAACAGTCTGGCCACAGAGACACCAGGAAGAGCCAAAGCAAACATGTTCTAACGGTGCTGATGAGGTGGGAGGGAATTCTGGGTAACAGATGAACGTTCCATGTGCACGAAGGCCGGAGACGAAGCAGCTGCCACATGCCTCTCCTACGCGAGTTTCTGGACCAATCAATCATATCCCCCCCCTCCCGTCCCCCAGCCCCCTGGAGTTTGTCTCCTTTCTCTCCCCCTCACTCCCTGCCTCCTCCTTATCATCACTCGTCACATCCGACTCCTAATCTCCTCTCCAGCATGATGCAAATGCTGCTACAAACATATTCCTGGGGGGTGGGGGGTGGGGCAGCTCAGCCACATTAAAGTGTCCCTCACTCTCGGCCTCACTCCGAACAGACACCAAGCCACATGAAAGCCTTTCTCCCCCGGGGCAACCGGGACCACAGCAAGGATTTTGCCTTGTTTGTGTTTTTTGGGAAAGAATTAAGATTCTCGGAGAGGTGGCAGGCCATCCCACGGCCCACACATCCCTCCAGACTCCGGTGCTGTGGAAAAACGTGCGTGTGGGCCAGCGGAAAGACAGTCGCTCCGTGAAGCTCCCCAGAAAAATCTCCGTCTTTCTGCTCAGGTCTGAGCGCTGTGGCCTCTCTGTTCTGCCAAAGCGAGAAAGAAGCTCCTTTCACTAAGGGCGTTACTCACAAACACACTCATGTGGAAATACTCACACGCTCTGAAGAGTTTCGGCAGCCAAAGTTACATTAGTGAGACGGATTTATTTCCGCCTAGATTAAGAGATCCAGAAAAGAGAACTGGTCACTGAGACAGAGCTATGAAGCCTTTGTGTGGCTCACTGTGGAGTCTGTCCCATTAAGGACCAGCACAAGCCTCAGGCCACAAGCCTGTCACCCCCCAGCCCTGTGTTAAACTGCGCCGTATGCACGAGCCCACCACTACTATAAGCTTTCAAATGCAGGTCTCAGGAAGATACTCACCACGGCGGGGGCAGCTCATGGGCATCACTTCCCGGCATCTGTGCCCGGGCTACTTCACCTCCCTCTGCCGCCCCAGTAAGGCTCCCCAAACTCATGATGTGGAGTTCAGTGCAGATCCACACGTGCAACACACATGACTGTGATGTAATGCTTTCACTGAGCCTGCATTTGCAGACAGCCCCCAAACAATCCCATCCATCTCCCGCTAAGAGCTGCTCTGTGATCCACTGGCGCTCCTGGTTGGAGACACTTGCGCATTAGCTCGTTGCTCCACGGTGTAAATGAATTTGACATTTATGTGTGGGATCCTACGAGATTGAACCTTACTGCCTGGGGGATTCACTGGGGCGGTAAGTGCTTTGGCACATCCTTAGCCAGGCCCAAACTCAACAGGTGGTATCAGACTCTGGTTAAAATTTGTGACAGCTCAGCAAAATGCTGACGCACCCATGCATGCCCACCCACCACTTGGCTGGCATCACGGCGCTGTAGCTCCGTGGGACTGGATGACCCACTTTTACCCAAGGCTCCTGGCCATGCGCTTTTTTTGGCATCACTCCTCCAACCTAGCAGTGATATTAGTTTCAGGTTTCATAGTGTCTTACATCGCCTAGGTGCGCCTACTTTCAGTCACCCAATCAGGATGCCTACCTGTAGCCATCACCCAATCAGGATGCCTGCTTTTAACTGTTGCCCAATCAGGAAGCCCACCTTTAACTGTCACCCAGTCAAAATGCAAACTTTTAACTTTCACCCAGTTAGGACACCCACCTTTAACTGTCACCCAATCAAGAAGCCTACTCTCTAACTGTAATCCAATCAGGATACCTACATTATCCAATCAGTAACCACAGTCTTGCCTTCCCCACAAACTTTCTGTTTCCTTATACGTTGACACAGCCTAAGCCTTGGCTGCTGCTCCTGCCTTCTCCCGCCCTGGCTGGGCCTCGGTTCAGTATCTCGGCGTAACTCACTCCTCTCCAGGTGCCTTCTGACCGATTTATTTCAGTCTCTTATTTACATTGGCCTTAAAACTACCAAGGGGTTTTGACATCAGCTGATGGTGCAGTGGCTGAGTCACATGACAGGATGGAAACTTTTGAGCCATTTTTTTTGTTGCCTGTGTGCTTTAACTTACTATTTCGTGCTATGATTATCTTTTAATGGTTTTCTAGTATTTAAGCACTGATTTTTCAGTATGTGAGTTTTTGCTGGTTTTAGCAATAAGTCAGCAGCGACCTTTCTCAGTGCAGAACAAACAGGCGCGATTTCGGCAGCCACAACACACTGGGCAGCAGTGGCACACCAGTTCACCGCCTTTGTGGTGTTCGGCCAGCCATGGAGCTCCTCCAAGCCGTCTGGCTTTAGGGATTCAGATGTCGGCGGGGGCCAAGGCTGTGGAGATCACCTCAGCTCAGCAAACCACGGAATCGAGCTTTTGAATGAGGATGCCCCCACCCGACACCCATTATATCAGTTCAGAAGTTGAGTACGAACCCGAGCAGTCCAGCGGGAATAAAACTGTTTGCTTGCCTGGGATCAGTTAGAATCATGCATGTAATAAGGAGAAAATCACTTTTGCGCCTGCCTGCGGGACCGTGTACCCAGCAAGCTGGAGTATTACTGCTTATTAAACACAGACAGGGGGTGGGAGGTTGCTGAGGAATGGAGGGTGGGGGCAGGGGTGCCGAGTCAGTCCTGGAGGGGATGGGGCACCCTCTCCACGAGCCTCGCCCACCCTTGTCCTTCTCATCTTCGCTCTCTCGTGCCTTTATTACAGACTTTGGCCGCTGTTGTGAACTTGCTTTCCCGCTGTCTGGTTTAGCTTAAAAATAACTTTTAATAGAAAAGTATGTGCATTTGATTAGTGATGTTGTCTTTTTGGAAAAGAATAGCAGGAGATCCACTGAGGCCTGTAGAACTTGATCAGCCAAACAGGAAAATAATCTCACCCACCCCATCTGGAGGAAAATCCACAATTTCTGACAACTGATTTCAGCTGGACATCACACAGATTTGAGTTTAAGCGTTAAGGCTTTTCCCACATTTTTTTAACCAGTCTCACGTGGCCCTTTTCAATAGTGGCCAGCAGTCAATAAGCCTGTATCTCATTTGCCAATTACTTTTCTGTGGGAATTTTCATTCGGGCATATTACAAAGGCTCCTGTTAAGGACCCCGAGGGTATTGCGATTTTTCCAGGCCTCAATATGTGCGCCACAGTGTTCTGTCACTGGTACCAGTGCTGTCAGGTCTCTCACATCGTCCACCGAGCTCCCAGCTTGGGACCGCTCAGAACCGCCAGGAATGCGGGTCGGCCTGTCTCAGACATGCCCGAAAAGTCCTGCTCCCTATTTCAATAAACAATCCTTTTCTCAATAAACATTTCTGCTTTCTCAGGCCTATGTTCGTTCTCTTGCTGCCCCCCCCACCCCCCCCTGACACACACACAGCCACATGGGGAACAACGGGGTAACATCAGCGTCGCTGATATAAAACACAGATATCATTATATAAATAACATAGGCAGTTAATTGAAAAATGCTTCAGTGCTGCAGTCAATAAGATTACCTCTCTAAGTTACTTGAATACCTCAGGCTATAGGCTATAGAAAGCCTGATAACCTGGATGTTTTAAATGAATATAATGCGCGCACACACAGACACACACACACACACATACGTACCTTTCAAACCCCCTAAGCTGGATGTTTGTATTTCTCTGTTTTCTTAATGTCCTATCAGTCCTGGTACCAAAGATTCAATTCAGTTTGTTGTAAACAGTTTCTCTTTCAAACGGACACTGACATTCTCTGACTGTGTGAACCTCAGGCTTCTCCTCAGCCACCTCTAATGGGGTCTTCAGCCCCAGCTGTCAGATTCACAGACCTAATGGCCTCTCTCATAACAAACCACCACACGAGAACAGCGAAGAAATCGCACTGCACAACGCTCCAACTCGCACTCCCTGCCACAGTAGGGATGATCTTCAGGTTTACACAGACCGGATGGAGAGACAAGGCTTTTCCATAGAAGATGTGCGTGACTGGGAGACGGTCACATCTCTCTGGGCCTGTTGTCGGTGTCTAAAGCCTGGAACACACCATGCTAATCTGTGACCATCAGAGCCATTGGGCTGTTGCTGAGAGTCGGTGACTGTTTGCCAGGCGAGTGCGCGACACGGTCCGACACGCTAGGTCCCTGTTGACACTGTTCCGGCTGATCGAGCATGCTGAATAAGAGTTGGAGCTTGTCAGCGAAACTGAGCTCTCTGATTGGGCTGTCAACTGTTGCCTCTAGTTGTGTCCCTGCTAATCTTCACAACTGATGGGAGCCAACTGCTCGTCGGTCTTGGTCGGCGCCAGTCTTGCACTGCCGACTTGGTGTATCCCTATTTTAAGAGGCAGATGAGGCATGTAGGTGTCAGGACTACCCCTCTGAATAATACTACTGTATTACAGTGAGGTAAAAACCTCACTCCCATCATTAAGAGCATAGGCCAGTCTGAAGTTAGGTAGAGCCCTTTGCAGTTTGTTTGGCATAAAAAATAAAAAAGAATAAATCTGTAAAAGAATACAAAGATAAATGTTGAATAAGAAAGTGAAATAAATACAAATAAAAATAAAAGAATAAGAAAATTAAAGCTTTTCTTTATTGCTTTTAGCTTTACTGTATTGTTTTGATTTTCCCCCGAAAGGGACAAACTGTCAATCAACTGGCCTTGGGTGGGGATTCCTGCCCAAGCAGAGTACTCAATAGGGGGAATGCACGTGACGTCACAGCAGGCGGGATATACTCTGATTACACCTACTGAGTGGCAAAAAGACTGCAGCAGCATTAGCTTGCGTTCTGCGGGAACACATCTAAAATTGGAACGAGCTGCCGATTGTACATAACTATTTAACAAGAAATCGGAGCTATCTTTTTATAGACTGCTGAAAGCTAAAGATAAGAAGCAAATGGATGGCTACAATCCGCAGCAGCAACGTGAACCCAAGCTCCGAAAAGTTGATTTGCAATTGTCATTTTGTGTCAGTATTCTGCCTACTGTGACGTCACGCGCATACCCCCTACTGACTACTCGGTAGGGAAAAATTAAAAGCAACAGGCAGACGTAAAAGCAATATGGTAAAAGCAATAGGAGAAAAAGCAGTGGCAATAAAGAAAAGCATTAATGTTCTTATTCTTTTATTTTTTATTTGTGTTTATTTCACTTTGTTATTCAGCATTTATTTCCTTATTCTTTTACAGATTTATTCTTTTTTATAGCACTCCTACGACTCCAAATATTTAGGTTTTTTGATTGCATTCACAGATTTTTATAAAACTGAGGTTTTTATTATTTACTTTTTAAATAAAAAGTAGTGGGTTATGCCACACTGTGGGGACACAATGTGGTAAAAACAGACCCCCCACACACACATGCACGCTCGTACATACCAGAAAGCCGGCCAGCGAAAATGATTTTTTTGTGGCCACACATCTGAGTGGAGAGCTCCCTTTGACACCAGGGCATGGCCAAGAAATGGGGGCATATAGGCTGCCTGTGGAGGCGTCACTTGGCAGGAGTCCGTTCCTGGAGGTCAACATGCCTGAGGGGCTGTCGCTGACGTAATCGGGGGGGGCCTGATGCGCCCACATCTTAGTGTGGGAGACACGGCAGGAACCGGTGCTCACCGCAGAGGCTTCCGCTGGTCCACAGACACACGCACGCATGCACACACCCCACACATCTGGCTCGAATAAAACGAGCTGCACATTAAACATTTATTCAGTCGGCCTCTGCTTCTATCAGATTTAATAACCGTCACTGCAATTGCCGGTCCACCCTGTTTTTTACGGAGTTTCGGGGACGCCAACTCGTCTCTGATGACAGCGAAAAATTGTGGTCAGGTGTCAGGCTTAGAGGTCATCCTCAGGGGCAAAAATTGAGTGCTTTTGCACCCTTGTTATCACGCGGATCTTCTCATCTTCTATATGACTGGAGTTATGACGACAGTACAGATAGAGCAAAAACTGTGCCAGTGTGATTACAGATATTGGCCAGCAGGGGGCTACTGTTCTTCAAAGAATGCCAGAAGCACAGTGTTGACTGAGGAGAAGGGCAGCATACTGCTTAAGCACCAGGGCAGACACTCTGCAATTACTGGCTTCGTGGCTCCAGCTGACGCAGTTTCCCACCCCTGGTTTTATTAAAGTTGGCCTTCATTAACCCCACATCAGTGGTTTGCTCCAGGCTACTTGAGGAGATGTTCTATAATTAGCCACAGATGAGGAGTCACTGCTTGTTATTGGACTGCATCAAACCTGTGAACCCAGGCCTCTCTTCCCGGTGACATCCAGTAGCCGTACTCGGTGCTCTCTGGTGTCTTATGGCGTTTTGGACCCTTGACACAGCCTAATGGCAGATTTGTAGGTTTATTAGCTCTCCAGAAACATACAGTGGAGTGGATCCGATTGGCCGGCCCCGGGACCGAAGCCGCCAGCAGCGTTCACACAGCCCTCAGGCGTTTATTATTTATGCGACTGTCTCTTCACTGGGGGACTCTCCTCTCAGCCGACCCCCTGAGTGTCATCAAAGGCCTCCTGGCGTCCAATCCATCCCCCCCACCAACTAACCACATCCCTCCCCCCCGACCCCAGCCTGCGTTGGCTCAGCAAGGGACCTGCAGGAGTCAAACTCAAAATGACAGATTTCTTTCGCAATGGACTGGAACTTATTGTCCCAGGCCCCTCGGTGGGGGGGAGGGGGGGGGCAGGCTGCCTAAGAGGCACAGAGTTTCCACACATACCCTAGTCTAGCAGGGGACCCCCTGCCCCCCCAGGATTATTTTGAAGCCCTTGCCCACTCTCTATGCTGGACTGGCAGCTGGACATGACAGCACGTATGCACGAGCATTTTAACGCAAACCTGTGTTTCCTTGCAGTGTTTCTTGCAGCGCGTGCATGTGCAGGTCACTGGATGGATGGAATGCGTCATAAAGATGTTGTTACAGCTGGATTAGAATGGCAGGAAACACCCCCCCACACACACACACACCACACAACACAACACGGAGCGTAGGGGAAAAGGCAGGAGCAGCAAAATATTTAACCCATGAGACAGCAAACAGTCTAATACACCGCAAGCCCTCTCTCACTTTCACTCTCACCCTCTCTCTCTCTCTCTCACCCACTCTCTCACTTTCACTCACCCTCTTTCACCTTCTCTACCTGATTCACAGTGATCATTTTTATAATCTTGCACCTACAGCAGACAATTCACCCACAAACGCATCCATAGTATTGGTCATGTGACAAAAAGCCAGGGTCCCTGGGGGAGGGGGAGGGGGGGATTTGGGGGTGAGGCACAGGTCTGTTCAACGGATGCCCCCAGCTCCACCAATGCCAACTGTTGTGCAGACATAGGCTGGCATGTGCCCCGCCACACAAACAGCTCTCTGCTATCTCTCTCTTACCTGGGAGGTGGGAAAGAAAGAAAAGAAAGAGGGGAGCTGGTGAGGTGCTGAGGCCATGGGTCTTTGTGCCCAAGCTGATGCGATGATCTACCTGGGCAATGCTGTCCAGACTCAACAGTCAAACAGGAGACAGGAGCTCTGTGCTTCAGTGGAGAAGAAAAAGCATGGAAATATTCATCCTGTTTATTGCTCTAGTCCAGGGGTCTCCAACTCCTGGAGAGCTACTGTCCAGAAGGTTTTCTATCCTAACTGGCTTCTGATGAGCCACATCATTTCTCAGGTAAATACCAGGAACAGGTGTGGCTCATCAGAAGCCAGGTAGAATAGAAAACCTATTGGATAGTAGCTCTCCAGGACCAGAGTTGGAGACCCCTGCTGTAGTCATTCTATGATGACAAAATAAGGTGAGAAGGTAACAAAAAGCTGAAAAGACCAAAAACAGGTTCCCTGTACTCAACAAGAGAATAAGGAATGCAGGGTAACTAAAGCGGGGTGTCCGCTGTTTCCATGCCAGTGCAGCCCTGTCAGACTCCCACATCGCCAGCCATCCGAACCACCTGTCAGACTCCCTGCAGCAAGAGGTCAGAGGTCGACCTGATCTGTTTATCTGTTTCTTGTAAGAAAGGACAGGCAGGGTGACAAGCTCTCCTCCCCCCCCCCCAAAGGTTGCAAGGAGAGTAGAAGGGGGGTCTGCTTTTTTTCAGGCCCACACCCCCCATCTGGTGGGACCCCATAAACACTAAGGGTTTCCACGGCTAAGGCGGGGTGGGAGGGGGCGTCTCAGGACCCCCAGAGTTGTGCCTCTGTCAGGAGCCATTAAAATCTCCAGCACCACCCCCCCCCTCCCCGACTGAAAAGTTTGAAAAATGCAGAGCGACAAACTGCCTGTAAACTGTGGCCGATGGATATCTGCCCTATGAACTTTGTCATACCGTTTCCTGTTTACTAAGTATTAAAAGTCTAAAGAGGCCACCATACACACACTCACACACACAGCTTCCATATTCCATTATTGTGGGGACTCTCCATTCATTTCTATGGGAAAAGCCCTAATCCCAACATGATGACATTAACCCCTACCCAGCCCTAACCTCAACCATAAGTAACCAAACAAAATTCAAGACATTTGGCAGTTTTAGTTTGTGATTGCATCACAGGTTTTTCTATATTTGGTCCCCACAATGTGGTAAATACAAATTCACACACACACACTAACATGCCAGAATTCTGCTTATTTTCACTCCAATCATAAGTCTCTCAGATTGACACAATTCCATTGACTGAATAATGGCTGGCTTCCTCCTGTCAGTCTCTTGTTCTTGCTGAAATCTCTGGCAGGCCTGACACCTGCAAAGGGCAGGGCCAGGGGCATGTCACTCATGTCAACAAGCAGCCAATCATGTCTGCTGACCTTTCCCCTTAGGCTTAACACACATGTAGCATACAGGAAGTGCATGATGGGAAAGGTGGGGGGGACGTACCCCTTCATTAAGTAAAGTAGTACGTGCCCAACAGAGCTCCCTCTCCTGATTCTCCATTTACCCAAACATTCAATTTAACAACCACTGAACCATCCCCTCCCTACCAAGCATGGCAGCGCAGGACATGTGGAGCATCCACACCACAGGACATCAGAGAGGACCTGAAAGTGATCAGAGGCCTGTGCTAGTCACACTTACTAACAACTAGTAAAATAAATCACATATACTAACAGCTTTATAGCCATAATGAAATTCCCCCAACATAATCTTCCCCATGACTCCTCGCTCCATAACCAGACAGGACCCGTCTTCCTCTGAAGGCTCTCTCCACCATACTCCACCATACTGTTATCTCCCATCCGCAGTCCCAAGCTAATGCCTGAGAGCTTCAACTGCATCAACTCTCAAATACTATGACGGCTGTACTCTCTATACTCTCTATACTCTCTCCACGGCCCTACAGACCCCTGCATACTCTCTCCACGGCCCTACAGACCCCTGCATACTCTCTATACGGCCCTACAGACCCCTGCATACTCTCTCTCTCCACGGCCCTACAGACCCCTGCATACTCTCTATACGGCCCTACAGACCCCTGCATACTCTCTCCACGGCCCTACAGACCCCTGCATACTCTCTCCACGGCCCTACAGACCTCTTGCTTCTCACCTGGGACCCAATTAAGCTCCAGAGAAATAAATAATCCTCAAGAGGACCCAAGACAATTCATTTTATTTCTTTAAGAAAAGAAACACTAAGCACACTCCTTACATTCAAGGATAAATACTGACTAAACCTCTTCTACAGTGATTATTATATGGTATGCACACAAACGCTTTCAAAGCTTTCTAATCCACCCCATCTGAATGGAATGGGCATTACCCCTCAATTGGAGTTTAATTAACCAGAGGCAGGAACCAGTCCAAACTGAGTGTATGACAAGCCAGCAGGGCTGGAGCAGCTGGGGTAAGCTCCCCCCTTAAAAACGATGATTATGAATCAAATACAATTACATATAAACACATTCCTCAGACCCCCCCCCCCCACCCCACCCACATTTGGTGCTGCCTGGAAGTGAGAGCCAGCATGTGGTTTTGGTTAAAAGTCCATCAAACCGGAGCGAGTAGTGGAAGCGGGAGGGGCTGTGCCTTTTGAAGTGTCCGCAAATCAAACCGCAGGTTTCAATTAACGACAGACAATGGCAATCTGAAGGGGGGGCTGCGACAGGCCATGCAGAGACGAAACACATTTCCGATGAACTCAATGTGCCCCCCAGTCCCCAGAGAGATCAGGCCGGGCTCCTCTGGCCAGGGGGTAAAAGACAACCAAGTCAGCTCGGGAACAGGGTTCTGAAGCGTTTCCGTGGCGACACGGGCCGGTACCCTGCTATCCTTTCAGTGACCCCCCTTCCACAATATCTCCCTTCTTTACTGTTCGCCTCCCAAGCTCAAAACAGATATTTCTTCCTTAAACTGAAAGGATCCCCATTAGCCTGGATAAGTATGGAGTCACATCACAAATGTACTACGCTGTAACATTCTTTTATTTATTCATAAAATTATGCGAACTGGGTTATAACAGATTGATGTTGATGGCATGTAGAAAATAAATCAAAGCTGGAAAGCACAAAAGTAAGACCAACCTCCCTCCAACTATGGCTAAATAAACGCCGACGGAGCGTGCGTAGGATAATCAAAAGGACTTCATGCTGCACAGGGTCAGGTTTGGGCGTCCAGGTCCGGTTACCTCTTCCACGGTGAACGAAAACAGATCTCGTAGACGATCAGTAACAAGACACAGGCGAGACGAATTAATGTACTTGTCACCTGACTTACCCACTCCCCAGAATGTCCGCACCCCTCACAACAGCGTACGCTCGGCCAGCTGAGGACCGAAACATGCGTGTCTGTTTAACAGTGCGGGATATTTTTGCATTACACATGGACAGCAATCGTGCACTGCTGTTGTATGACAGTGTGCAAAGTTACAGAAATATTAAATAACTTAACTGTTAGTAAACCATAGTACCTAGTTTTATTATTTTTATACACGTAATGGGAATATGCCACGACTGAAACCGACAGGCTAATTTATCTTGGCGTTTTTAATTCTGTCCACTAGATGGCAGGAATTGCATATTTTTGTTATTTCTCTCTTTGCTAAGCTTCCCTATCACGTGCATATAGCGAATTCTAAAGAGCAGTGGTTTGACTTTTGTACGTACTGTGTTACAGGGTTTCCAGCTCTAACGTATCTGGTGACGCTCGCGCCTGCAGACTCTCACGGTCACGCAGGAAATCTTAAGGGAAATCAATACTATTCCGTTATAAACCTAAAATTACATCAAAAGCATTGGGGTAGTTTGCAAACGCTACAGACTACTTACCATGTAGTAAAACTGTTACATACATGTAAACGCGTGCGCAGACTTGTGAAAGTCTCACGACAGACTGACCAAAGCTGAAAACAATGACGTCATAATAGTAGCACAGCATTTATATTCCATATGAGTTTGTTCTGTGGGTGTTCACATGCAGTACTCCATCATCTATGGTGGGAAAGATGTCGAGGCCCTGAGCTCCTAATCTCCGCACATGCTGTGGTGGATCCTTCTGGCTGTGTGCAGATTATGGAGCAGTAGCCATGGATGGCAGCACTGTGTCAGAGTGTGTACATACTCTACTCAGTGTGTGTGTGTGTGCGCGAATATACAGTACAGTAGATGCTCTACTCGGTGTGTGTGTGTGTGTGTGTGTGCGAATATACAGCACAGTACATGCTCTACTCGGTGTGTGTGTGTGTGCGAATATACAGCACAG
>JAODKC010000114.1:853809-874709 GCA_026777985.1 Mormyrops attenuatus
CAACATAACTTGCCAGTTTTGGAAATATTGTTTTTAATTTATTGCACCAATGTGTAAGACTATGTTGTAGTGTGTGTGTTTTTGAGGCCTTGTGCGTGATGCCTGTGGGCAAAGTTTGGTTTTTCAGCAAGAGTGAATGGTTTTGAGTGTGGAGCTTCATTTTGACCTGAAAATACGATGTTTGGGAAATTGGGTGAGACGTTATGGATTTGTGTTTACTGTTTTGAGAATACGAGGCATAGTTTCAAGAAATGTGTTTAAGCAATCGAGGAAAACTGTAATGGGTAGGACTGTCACACCCCTCTCAAAAATCATTTATGTCAACGTACTTGGAATAAGGCATTTTCCACACATTCCTTATTATACAAACTTAATATCACATCACAAATTCAGATTTTCTATAAACAGTGCAATTAGTAGTTAATAATTCTGACAAAGTCCACGGTTGCGGGGATGAGCCTGGCCTGGGCAGCGCACACATTCAAGGGACTCAGCATCCTAGCCAGTGAGCCCCACACGCAGATCCCAACACTGGATGGCCAGTTAGAAATGAACACCTCATTTTCAATGATTATTCAGAGCACCTGTGAGCCATCTCGGCTGCTGTGGGAACCATCGCCACTTCACACTGACCCCCCCCCCACCCGTGTAAATTATGTAACGAGGATATTACTTTTGTGTTAACTTTTTATTATTAACACGATGATGCTGTCAACATTAAGCAATAAGAAAATACACAATAGATGCATGACGCAGCTGAGGACCTCTGCAGAGACACACACAACGGCGGCTCCTGCAAGTCTTTGGCTGGTTTTCAAAATGCTTTTCATCATTTCTTCTTTTTATTTGCAGTTGTCGTTAACACCCACACAAAACAAATGTAAAAATCGAAACAATATATCATACTTTTCAAATTGTGTAACACTTCATAGACAATAAAAATAACTTCTTTTTACAAAAAATTATAAATATTCTGTTCTCATTTTTTCCCCGTCAATGTTTATACAAAACAGAACTATACAAATCAAGTTTTGCATGAGATTGATTCGATATAAACAAAATATTCAAAATAAGATTAAAAAGTAAAACGACAGCAGGTCTGCGATGAGACAGGCGAAGCCATCTGGTAAGGCCTCGCTGGATATACATACTGAACGAAGCAGCAAACACAACGAAACCGAAATGAAATTCATGAAGGAGTTCACACATGTTTTCTCCTAAGGCAACAAGCCCATTCGCAACTCAGGGCTTTGGGTTTTTTTAATTATTATTCTTTTAGCTCTTCGTTGTAGAGTGCAGTCAACAATACAGGTCCCTCTTCCCTTATTTTGGCTGGATTGAGAAAGGCATATGTAGTTTACCAAATGAAAACGTACAACTGTCAAATCGGGAACACAGACAAGATGATGAGTAGAATGATGTGTAGGATACACATATAAATACATACACATAAACAGGTAAGAAACTACCTATAATCCATTGTCTAGTTCAGTCAGAAATGGTCATTCTAATCTATCCCATTGTGAAGTCACGTGCAACGGCATGTTCCCATAGAGACACGCTCTGTCCATCTCCGGATGGACATCATCAGCACTGATACCACAGAGCCCTCCTTGTGAAAAATTACTTATGCATTTTGACACCCCCCTACCTACCCTTCCCGCCCTGTCAGTACTTACAGTTTATATACCCCCCCCCCCCCCCCACAAAGAGCATTTATTTGTACCAGACAACTTCAACCTTTTGTCTTTGAAGAACGCACACTCAGCTCACATAAAGCCCAAAAGCTAAAGTGGTCGTCCTGAGGGGTGACCTTGCAGATCAAAGTGCAGAAACAGCAGAAAGCACGATTTGCTGTTCATTCGAGGAGGTCACCTCACACTTAATATCTGTGAATAAGGGCACCGTCTAAACGACCCAGTGCTTTCCTGCCTCTGACGCTTGGGAAGGAGAGAGGAGGCTCGAGACAACCCCACACCCGAGCACCAAAAAGGCAAGTCCCAGGAAGGGCCATTTCTGCTGCAAGGCAGTGCTTCGAAGAGCTTTTAAGTAATAAAATCAAAACCTCAAATTAGGTCAAATGCATCCCATAATAAAAGCGTTACTTCATATTATTTTCTTTAACGTGTCATCAGACTGTAAACCTATCGTAGAATTAGATAAACCAAAACTCTCCATCAGTTTGTTCATGTCTCAGGGGTGCCCACTAGAGGAGAGTCCAAGGACGTGAACCTTCTGAGCATTTAGTGAACTATATCCATTCAACAGTCCCCCAACACCGTGGCCACGGTGTCCGACGGGGATTCACAACAAGGCCGCCACTGTAGTGATAAATTACACAAAATATCCATCACTCAGAGCCTGAATGACAAAGGCTAAAAAAAAAAAAAAAAGACAATTGCGATTGCACACTTCCAGCGTTTCCATAAACAGGAGGATCCGTTTCTAGGCATTTTGATTGTATAGACAACCAAACGCTGAAAAGCAAAGGATCATTCAAAATGAAGGAGATAAACCCCAAGGACTATACATTAACAACAATGTGGAATATCACACCTCAATCTGAGAGCTGCATTACCCCAGTACGAAGCACTCCTCTGAGAGCCGGGGTTACATACCTGTAAGGTACAAAAAAAAAGTAACGAGCGCATGCTGAAATAAAAAGGACTAACCATAACGGCATAAAAACCTGCTACTTAAAAATACATTTAAACCAGAATTCTTATAGGTGTGGCTCACTTCAGGTTTAGGGTTATACCACAAAAACAGGACTAGACAGACTCACATAAGGACAGACACAGAGAAGTAGAGTGACATCATCACTTAGCGCCAGCTGAGGGGCGGGGTTTTCCGCCAGCATCTCACGCTGACATGCAAATGAGTGTGCATAAACCACTCGCGCACCAAGACGAGACGCAGAAAGCGACCGACTGGGCGCCACACGCGACGCAGACGGCCCTGCCGCCCCAAGGCTGCGGCCAGGGTGAAGGCGAGACCGTGGTGACGGGGCTGACGGGGCGTTAGGCCCTGTCCCTTCTGTCCCAGTACCTCGCCACCTGTCAGTCAAAGCGGTGAGAAGACACGAGGGAGGAAAAGACCATGAAAAACAGGTGGGCAACATGGCACTAACATTCAAGAATGCTATTCACAGCTGCCTCCAGGGCCGAGTCTGCGTCGGCTGGGGACTTTAACAGGTGGGGGCTGTTCTGGCCGGCATGGGGGCCCATGAAGCCACCTGCGCTGTGGCCGCTGGCATTGCCGTCGACAACCATGCTGAGAGAGCAGCCTTGGGTCTTCTTGGGGTCCAGGACACTCTTGATGGCAGTCTCCAGGTGGGCACTGATGGACACCCCCGGTTGCTGCTGTAACGTCCCCCCTCCGGGGTCTTTGCAGCCGGGCTGAGACTCTGTCCTGACCGAGGGATCCCTCGACCCTCCTCTGAGCTGCACTTCTGTGAGTGTGCCGTCACCATGGCGATGGGTGAAGCACGTCACCATGCTGCTGGTGAGGCACGGGAACTCTCGTGGCAGGTCAGCCATGCTGACTGGATCTGCCCCCCCAAGGGGCCTAACCTGCTCTCCCTGTCCTGTCTGTGAGAACTTCGGCAGACAGCAGAAATCCTCCAGGTAGCCCTCTGGAAGAGGAAGAGCGGTCACACCGTGCACCTCGCATCACACCATTAAATCATTCCTGTTACCCCAGCTCCGCTAGTACCTGCAGCAACCCACGTGTTCATCCCAGTACCAGCACAGCAGATTCAGCTAATCAGTTACATACCATTCCCGGTGAGATCAATCAGTTGTTTGGGCTGGTAAATACCACCGCTTTACCTGCATCTGACTTCTGAAGTTGATATGATTCTGGCTGGGAATGGTGCCCCCAGCGAGTGGCAGCCTGTTACGGCAGCTCTGCTCATTTCTGAGCATATTTCTTATTTTTCTATTTTTTAAAATTCTCTTTACTTGCAAATTTCTCACTTGTGGGACTAATAAAGCATTATCTTATCTTATCTTAATATAGCACTGATTCACTATGTCATTTCAGATGAGGGGGATGGTCTGACAGCTGGATAAACATGCAAGTCAGCCCATGTGTGAGAGAAGAGGCAGGCTGACAGGTAGCCCTGTTGGCTTCATGGACTGACACATGCAGACATTATAAAGAGAAAATTTATAAAGGACATTGACCTTCATTCCAGGATCCTCTGTGATCCAGACTGTTGATTAATCCAATGATTTCCTCTAAGAAATGATACTGGAGTGGGCTAAGTACCATGCCTCCGTCCCAGACTCACCTGGGTCCACCATGGCCAGTCGCTTGTCCTGTGTTAGACAGCGTCTCTCCTCTTGGTTGAATGTCCTGTCAATCATCACTATCTCTGATGAGGGACACACCCGCTAGAGAAATGGCAGACCAATGTTTATTTTTATGTTAGAGTGAGGGGTATTTTGTGTTGTGCTAAACCACCAGACAGACACTGGGTTCAGAAGAACAGGATGCAGCAAATACCTTGCATCCAGCATGCATCACTGTTTGAGCCAATGTAAGACTCCAGTGTATTATGGCAAAGTGCTTACTTCAGCCTCGACCAGTAGGAGGCGCTGGTATTTGTTCAGCATGGCCTGGGTTCGCTTAAGGGCATGTGACGCCGCCTCTTCAAACTCCTCATCCACTTTGGTGAAAGGGAGGTACATCATTAGTGTCTGTTGGTCCCGTGGAGGCTGCAATCGCAATTGCTTTCAGTAAGGGAACCTGGAGGATGGTACCTTTTCTAAGGTCATCACTGGAAGGCAGGGCCCCCTGGAACACGTGGTAAGCAAGGAGCCGGCGGGCGGCATCCTCAAGGGAGGAGAACGGTGACTGGTCTGGTGCCAGAGCCCTGGCCTGGTCCCACTGGAGCTGCTGGAGGATCCTGCAATATTGCAACATCGGGCAGGTCAGCATGGACTCATAAACAGAGTCAGAGTCTCAAACACAGCTAAGCAGAGTCAGGTAAAAAAAAAAGAGGCACAGAGAAGCATGCACACATGGAGGACAAACTGGCAGTTACATGTCGCCCTTGGTCAGCTGGCGGGGGGCAGGTCTTTTCAGCATGCTGACCTGCGTGGGGAAGAAATGGGCTAATTAAAATCACACCTCACCTGACATTCGGCTTTGACAGCAGGCTCTGGCCTCTTAGGGCTGTACACTCAGCATGGAAGGTACTTACCTGACTGCCTACTGTGGGAGTAGAGCCAAGTTGGTTTGGTAAGTACACCACCGTTTCCAGGGCTGCAGATGCCTTCAACGCTGCAGGAAAAAGCAAGTGTTACTTCACAAACATCAAGCTGGCCCATGTTCAGACAAGATAAAGGACATGTGTGGTGTGTGTGCATGTGGGCCCTAACATCAATCTACCCCTGAGGGCTCTAGAAACAGTCAACCGACTATGGGCTCTAAGGTGTAATACCACCCATGGGCTCTAGATGATTTTACCCGTGTGGCCAAGCAGGTTGACCAGCTGCGGTTGCCTCTGCCCATCTTGCATCTTGGTAACACTTGGTGTAAATTGGGAGTCCTAGAAGGAAAAAGAAAGTTTAGTGCTGGTCCAAGAAAGAAATGGAGAAAAATCCACAGTTATGGGGCCTCAGGACGTGCCAAAGTATGACGTCACATCAAGGTCCATTCAGTGACTGAATACTTGCCTGGCTCTGATGGGGTAAATGCGTCTCAGGCTGCAGCTGGCGGGTGGAGTCCTGCTCCCGGGTAACCAGGAACTGCGATCCCAGCTGAAGCTCCTGGCCCCCCGGAAGCGCAGTCCCTTGCATCGTCTGCACCTGAGTCGCGTACCCAACGCTGGCCGAATCCGTGGCATTGACAAGCGCATAGCGGCCCTGAACGGGGGCAGAGCCCAGTGCACTGGAGCCGGCGGTGAAGGCCACAGGGGCTTTCGCTGCCACCGCCGGGGTCTGCGACATTTGGACTAAAGCTGGGGAGCACTGTCCCAGTTGGCTACTCACCATGCTCTGGTTCACCATTAGCTGCCCCGTTGCCAAAAAGTTCTGCCCAGAGACAAGTTGCACAGCCATGCTCTGATTGGTCAGAAATGCCCCAGAATAGGTGCTGGTGGCAGTCTGAGTCACAAAGCCTTGGTTGGACGTACCCTGGACCTGCGTCTGTAGGACTTGCCCATTCAGAGCCTGGACGGCGGGCGTGGCTGTGCCAGGGGTAAAAGGCAGAGAGGAGGGTAGCCGGTATTGCCCCAGGGGTAAGCTGGTCTGGTGCTGCTGCCCCACAGCCGAATGGATCACGATGCTACCCGAGTGGCTGGCCACCTGGGGGCCCAAGGCAGGCTTCTGGAGGCCTGGCTGGTTCACAATGTTAACAGTCATCTGTTGGGGGCTCTGGGTGGGGCCAGCAGCATAGGTGCCACTGCCAGGGGCTGGGCCTTGGGGCTGCAGACCCAAGCCACTGACACTGTATACAGTCTGCCCCCCTACCTGTAAAGGCTTAGGCTGAATGGGCTTAACCAGCATCTGTGGGGAGGGACCTCTCTGGATGATGATGTTCTGGAGGGGTATGGGCGTCGTATTGCCTTTGAAGGGCATGGACACCTGGCCGCCGCCAGCAGAGGGGCTGAACGTGGCTCCTGGTGTTGCCCCAGTGGTACACGATGGCCGCTGCGCCAGTGCGCCCCCTGCTAGCCCGGGCGAGTCAGGCTGACCCGGCTGCAGCAGGATCTGAGGCCGCTCTAAGCCGCTAATAGTCACCACAGAGGCAGGCTCTCCGAAAGATCCCATTAGCTGGATGTGGGCGGCCGATCCATTTGGCACAGCTGGTGGAGGTACCCCCTGGTGGAAGCCCTGGGACTGCATGCCGGTGAACTGTGCACAGGGAGACATGCCGACACCCCCGGACACAAGCTGCTGAGGGAATGCCAAGGAGGAGGTGGGAGATTCCAGGAGAGCCTCCTGCGCTAGGGTCTGCTCCGTGATGTCTGCCTCCTGCAGTGACTTCTGGAGGATGTCAAAGGGCTGCTCCTCCCCCAGCTCTGCCGCCGACGGCGAGACCCTCCCCAGCTCCTCCTCAATGAACTGAAGGCTGCCGGGGAGCTGCAGCGTGGCCCCATCCACCTCGCCCAAGTGGTTGGCAGAGTCGTTCAACACGGAGACAGGGTCGCCCTATCAAAGGAGAAAGGCAGCGTGAACGCGGCAGCATGAAGGGCGGTGCCAACCCAGCGGATTCCATGGATGCAATAAAAAAAGGCAAATCTTACGGAGCCGCTGATGAAGAAGCTGGCCGAGCCGAAGGCCGCGTTCGCCACATCATCTTCATCGATCTGCAAAGAAAACGTCCACCTTTAAATGCATGACTGAGTTAATATTATTATTATGGAAGTTATCAAAAATGGCACAACCCAAGGAAATAATCTCTCATAAGGAGAATCTCTCCCTTTGTTCACCCAGTTCCTTAAGTGCAGCACTATTTCTTGCCTCAAAACATTTCACGTGGTATACAGATCGTCATGATGGCAAGAGGAAATGTGTAACTGCCAGGAGGATCAGTTCAGCAGCTGCAGGCTTGTGGGCACTAAGCAACTCTGAGGTGGGGAAGCAGAAGCTAAACCACTGGAGGTCAATCTTCGGCCCTATTCCCCACCGAAGAAAGTAAAGACCAAATGCACAAGTACAAGCAGACAAAATATGGTTTCTCTCCAGGGTGGACATATGGACAGATGCAGACAGTGAAGAATAAATATAAATTATTTTAACACCCATGATATATGCCTTGTAAAATTCTATGTATATACTTCAGAATTTAGCTACACTGGCAAGACTATTCCCTACGATCTGGTTGTATAAACTTAATGAAAGGCTTTAAATAAAATGAATAGCTTACTGATTTGTTGCTGGAACCATGAAGATAATCATTCAACGCCTGCACGTCTCTGTGGGACAGAACCAAGAAGATTAACTCAGGATCAGGAACATGACATTGAGAGTGCAGGTCTAACAGTCTGAATGCCAGAGTGTCTTCTTCCATGTTTCAGGCCAAATTTTCAAAAGAAGGGGGAGCGGGAATTTTAAATGGAAAAAAAGATCTCACCCTTTGATGATAGACTCACCCTATGATGTCTAGAAGACGGCGATCATCTTCATCATCCATGGTGACTGCATGGCAGGGGAGAGGGGAAGGATGTCATTTGTGACACTGAAATTACATTTGGCCCAGCGCCACAAGCAACTGACTCGATTCACTGTGGGACATGCTAGTCACTCACGTGTTTACAGGAATCATGGGACTTCTCATTGGATGCCTCTGAGGTCCTGCAGACAAGAGAGGTACTGAAATGTAAAAGTGGGAACCAGTCTCAAACCACCATTAGAATTCTAAGGCTAGTAATCACATATGTAGATTATAAAGCTATAAGTGAATCAATGAGGCTGACTTATGGTTGCCTGAAACAGGCCAACAGAATATGAGCAAGTAACAAAATGATGAGAAATAAAGCGGTATTCTGATGTTTAAGTAGGCCATTGTAAAGCTTATGGGAATTCTGAACTGGTCATCAGTGAACTCATGTAAATGACTGACACCACTATAAAGAATCAGCTACTCACCTGGTAATTTAATCCCATGTCATGGTCTTTACTCAGAGGTATATACCATTATAAACAAGTTTCCCACAACATAATTTATAATACAAGAATGATAATAGAATTAATGACTGTAATTCTCTCTAAAATCACTAAACTGTCTGAAAATATTCCACTCCAAAACCACTGAGAAATTACGTTTGTAACAGCATTAAATCACTACAAATCTGGGCCTTGCTTCTGGGGTACTACAGTGATCATGTAAACTGTTAAATGACTCTTTGGAAAAGAGAATTTATGATTTTAACACACAAACATCCACTTCACCAGCAACCCAGGAGCAAAGTGAAAGAGGGAACTCCATCGGGCCGACCACAGCCAAGTACGTGTGTTTTCACTGCCAAGAGTTGTGTGCAAAACAAACCAAAAAAAGATGAACCACTTTCACGTGTGCTAATGGGACCACCGACAGTGTGGGTACAGTGCGTAGCCATGTGTTAATCACCACACCCAACAACCACAGAAAAGACCTCAGAACCATCTACAAACATCTCCCAGGGTAAAAATAAGGAACATGGGAGTATAGGTCTGACAGGGTTCTGTACCGGTTATGTGTACTGGAAGACTGCATCAACTAAGTTGTCTTAAGCAGGCAAATAATATATATATATATATATATATATAAAAGAAATTTACAAATGAGAGGAGGCCATTCGGCCTAATAGCTCAGATTTAAAGGAACCCAGGGTTTTAGCTTGCGCTACACACAGGAAGACTATTCCATACTCCAACTACACGCTGTGTAAAGAAGTGCTTCCTCAAGTTCATTTTAAAATGTTCTCCCACTAATTTCCACTTACGGCCACGAGTTCTAGTATTTAAACTAATATTGAAATAGCCATTTAGCTACACACACACACACACACACATATATATATGTGTGTGTGTGAGAGAGAGTAGATAGATAGATGAACACACACAAATATATTTAAGAAAATACAGATGGAATGTGGGTGGCGTAAGTGCCACATATATGCAGACACGGACACGTATGGTTGCTTTTATATACACACTGAGGGCGGAACCAAAATGGCGGCCTGTCCTTGTCTTACTGCGCCACACAACTTGGCTCCTTGCCAGCCTGTCAACAAAGGCAGATTCTACTGCCGGAAATTATTTTTTATTTTCAACCTCAGTCGCTATATAACGTGCTGAATAAAATATAGTTTGAATAAAATATTTTGCGTTAGTATGTGAAATAAACCATCTGGTCAAGGGGGGGGGGGGGGGTACACGGAAAGGCCCAGCCTTGTAAATGTAACCTTGAAAATGACATCAATAATTTCGCTAATACTAAAAATAAGATTTTAGAACAATAAGCAGCTGATTGAAAATATTTATGGTTTAGTCCGAATAACAAATGGAAATAAAAAAAGTCAACACTATTCCAAACCAATCAGCCCAGACAAAAGACTTGTCAATTTCATAGCTATCTAATCGGTTCATGCTTAAAAATAAAAACTCAAACATACATACATTTCGCCTCTTTATTTCATTAGATTAAAATTATACAACATATTCACAGATTATCAAAATACACAAAAATATACACAAGAGCAGCAGCGCATTTGCCTGCTGGCGGCGGATAACAAGCTAGTTAGCTAACAATAAGCAGCACTCGGCTGGAAATGAGATTATTAATAGTTGTTTTAAAAAAAAAAAACGCTGCGCTCTATGACACAAAAGACAAACGTGACCAATAAAATATAGACATTTAAAAATAAAGTCACACCGTTGCGAGGAAGCGGGTTTTAGAAAAGTAGCTCGGTACGGAAGTTTATTTCTTTTCTTTTTTTTTTCGCAAGAGCTCAACACGGGGAGGGGGCGGAAAATCGACGCAGGAGAGGAAGAAAAAACTAAATTTAAAGCAGCTGAATCGCACCGAGTCACCGAAACGTTTCCCCGGATTAGCTGTCGGTGCCTCGGCGCCGTCGCCCACCAGCTCCCCAGCTGTACGGACACCCTAAGCCGGCTCCGTCCGCCCCGTCTCCGAGCGAAGCCGCGCCGCTTTCCCCCCCGTGCTAAAGCGGACGGAAAGCGGGGATCGCCTCGTCACGGCAGACCCTCCCTATGCTAGTCCAGCTTCGACCTCGGCTCTCCCGAACCCCGGTTCCCAGCTCGCCCCGCCGCCGTCCTCTTTCCTTCCTTCACGGAGACTGCGAAGAAAGATCCAGGCTTTTATCATTAACATCGTTCCTAATTCCTCCAAGCACGGATTAAAAAGCCTGGGACGCTGCCGATGGACGGCCGATCGTGCGCCTGTTCCGCGGACGCGCAGCCGGACCTCCCGGCCTCCGAGCCGCCTCAGTCTAATGGACTCTCCCTCTTCACCGTGATCTGGCCGTATGGGAGCCTCGGCTCTCTGCCTATCGTGGCTGCCTGAACTGGCTTAGATAAAAAAGGACGTCTATAAATATTTATTCAGATTTGCATAACATCGAGACGATTAAAGAAAAGGCTAGCCCTTGTTCCCGTCTCACCCCTCTTCTTGAAACCTAATATCTCCATTTGGCAACTTTTAATTTGCTCCCCCTCCCTTCACCTCCTCCTCCTCCTCTCCCTCTCTCACTCTTATAGCTAGCTATATATTTTTCTCCCTCTCCTTTTTTTCCTCTCAGATAGATTTTTCCCTCTCTCGCTCTCTTCCCTCCCCGAAGGAAGGGGAGGAAGGAGGTTGTGTGTTTTTTTTTCCCTCCTTGAAATTTTTATCACAAAATTATAATACACTCAAAGGGGAACTCACCGTCATGAAAAAGCAGTGCCTTGTCAACGGGGTTTCCTCGCCATCACATCAGGGGCCAGCGGGGCAGTGCCGCTCCTGCAGACGGGCAGCAACTGCAGGCAAGCAGCCCCGAGGAAACTACCACGATCTCTGCACACAGAGAAGCGACGGAGGGAGGTTGTTAAAGCCGTGCACGGTGCAATTTAAAATATAATATGTTAATTTGGGCTCCAAAACAAAAATGCATTCGAAAAAGACGGTACTTGGGGAAATTAGGACGTACAACGTTCAAAGCAGCGGGGTGCTGAATTTGAACTTGACAGCTCTATAAACTCGAACACAAGGGGGCAGAATAGCCAACTTGGCGTGGAAGTTTATGAGAAGGAACGCAAAATATTAAGTTTTTTTTTTTTTTTTTGTTTTTTTTGCAAATGGCAAACCTTAGGTGTCCGTAGCAGGTCTGGAGTTAATATTCCATACAGGTTTAAATCATCTAAAAGAGGACTAGCATTAACACAAAGAAGATATCCTGGACAGCTGAATTCAAGCATTGCGCGTCCATCCATTCAATTAGAATGAGACACGCACACAATAATATTGTGTGCAATATAACCTGATAAGTTGAGTTACTAAAAACGATATATATATATGGCTAAATATTGCTGAAGTGTAGCATATAAATTCACATGACTTGAATGTACACCATAAGCACATATCCGCATAACTACCTCTTGTTAAACCGGTCTGGTGATTACGACCAAAATTGAAGTACTCTGCCATGCCTAAATGTAACACTGAGTCTAAAAATCCTTAGTGAAACATGACCTCTCAACGCGGCTCGTCTGAATACATCGTGGCAAAACAGAATTATCTCAATCTATTTTAAGAAAATACTGAAAAGTTTTATATAATGTTGATGCCAGGCCTTGTTTGTTGTATACTGATTGCAAGATGGCCTGTGCTTCTGGAAGCGGTTATAGTAATCTGTTAATGATGAAGCAAACCATAAATCTGATGGTATCGTTGCCGCTTGGAATACAATGAAATTATATAACACAGGCAGCGCATTAACTCTCCGATAAATTTTAGACTAGGTTTTTAAAAAATTCACAGTGAGCTCCCTGATATGCAACTAGGTCACGATAAACCAATGAGAAAAGCGAATGCTGGGAAGAACATGAAAAATGATCAAATCATAAAATCGTTTGCTGGGCAGCGCTTGAAAAACAATTTACTTCCGGCAAATAGATAGTCTAAAGTTTCGCTTTAATAATCGTGGGGTGTAAGAAGTGCCTGCGGATAGTGGTGGAGGATGATTAAAACAAAAAAAGTTTCGTAATTGTATGTGCATCTTGTTGTTAGTAATATAAACTGGTATTTATCCGGGTTCTTGTTGATAACATGAACGAAACGGAGCATTAAAATGTAAAAATGACCATGTATGTAATGATGTTATGTCTTGCAACGCATGGTACTGTGACAAGGCAACAGCAATGTTACTTGGTCATTGCATATGGAAAATAATCTTCATTTTACAGACATGCCGATTCATGAATATATTTAAAATATGTTTACCTCAAATAAGGGACGCGGAGTGGGTGGGTGAGGGAAACAATGTTTCGCTGATTTTATTCATTTTTTTTTCAATACGTGAAGATACCGCAACATACTGTAAGGGTGGCAAATGTAGTACTCTGTCGTCATTTAATATAATCCCTGCACTTTAATGAATTTCGATATACTCCTGAATTTAAGATCTATCCTCAATATTGATCATTTATTTGTGCAGATTTGCATTGTTTATTAGACGGACACGTTAGAATATGGAAACATATACGTAGTGTACAGAAGTCAACCACAGGATAAACATGCCGTATAGCTGTCGATTTCAATGACACGTAAGTTTCCAACCGCAAAATATAAAGACGGCGAGACATGTATGGTATGCAAACTCTCATGACTCAAAAAAGGACTTTTGCAAGTTAGGTCATTAATATATGTAGCTGGCAGATCACACCCTTATTAAAACGAGTAAGACGGCGTACTGATGCTGCTGAATATATTTAGGCATAGCCTCGCAATTGAAGGGCACCGCAAAAAGTGTTAAATGTGTAGGTGTTGAGGAAGTAGTAAGCCCATTTTGCTCCATAAGCAAAACAAGAAAATGTATAATTTGCTTTTAAAAACTCCTTCCTTTCCATTTTGTCATTTATACCTGTCCTGCCAATGAAAGTTGTGGTTTTAGGTCTGTGATGTTTGGGCTCTATCCTGAACCGTCCCATAATAGCGGAACTTGGAGCATGGAAACATTAAACTAATTATACCATTGGGCGGGAGATTAGAGCTGCACTCATTTGGAGCCATGGATTTCTGCAAATGGGATCAGGGTGATTAGCGGGTCCACAGTGACGTGCTGGAACTTTCAGCTTGGTCATGAGTCTTCGTCTAGTCTTGTTCTTTTGTAGGAAGGTTATACCCAGAAATAGGTGACCAGACACATATTCTGTGCACTTTTGCTAATTAATGTGAAACAACCTTCATATTTGGTGACAGAAACATCTGCCACTTACAGCATGGAGATCCAGATTCTCAGAATGGGAATACAGTGGAGGATGCATACAAATTTCTCTAGTGCAACAGTCTCCCAGGATGGATTATGCTTTTCAGGGTTTCGGTGCCATTAATTCTGAGTTTTAATTCAAACCAATCAAAAACAGTAGTTGTGAGACACTGAAATCGAGTTATCTTGGGAGACTTTGCTTGAGAAACCGTAGGAGGAGGAAACCAAACTGCTAAATTTTCAGTTGTTCTCTGGGTGAAGGACTCCAGGACTGAGAATGGCACTCATGAAAGTTAAGTTTGACTTGAAGAAGCGGGTGAAACTGGCCCAGGGATTATGGTTGATGTATTGGCTGACCGTGATGGCCGGTGTCCTCATCTTCAGTTTGGGGGTTTTCTTCAAGATTGAGCTGCGTAAGCGGAGTGAGATGATGGACAACAATGAGAGTCACTTTGTCCCCAACCTGCTGATCCTGGCGGGGCTGATGGTGTGTGGTATGAACGCCTTTGGCGGGAAGATCTGTCACGACTCGCTGGACCCGACGAAGTTCCCCAAGTGGAAGCCCGTACTGAAGCTCTTTTTGGCCGGCCTCGTCCTCTTCAATATGCTGCTCTTCATTACGGCGCTCCTGTGCTTCACCATGCGCTTGGCCCTGCAGTCCACCCTGGCCGAGGGCCTGAAGAACAGCATGAAGTTGTACAAGGACACGGACACTCCGGGTCGCTGCTACATGAAGAGGATGCTGGACCTGACCCAGATGGAGTTCTGCTGCTGTGGAAATAACAATTACAGGGACTGGTTTGAGATCCAGTGGATCAGCAACCGATACCTAGATTTCAGCTCCAGTGAAGTGAGGGAGTGAGTATTCAGCTGCTGTGTGCGTTTGTCAAGATTTATCACAATTAGGGGTTAGTCTGGTGCATTTTTTACTGGGTGACAGTGGGAAACAAACTATGAAATAACTTTAATTTGCTGAAAAAATTAGATATTATTTTGAAGACAACGAGCACTCAGAAGCATGGAGACAATTATCTAGCTGCCAATAAATACTCAAAGTTAGCCTATTGCGAGGGCGGGCAGGTATCGTCTAACAAAGGTTACCTAGATTGTTGTAACACAATAGAATATAACACAGACATCCTACACAGAACATCACATTGTTAAAATGGTTCATAGGGCATGTTTTCCACGGAAGAACGAATAGGCTATTTATGTGTTTTATTGAAGAAGACTGTTAGAAGTCCTGTTGTGCACCAGTACCAATTTATTGCCATATTGATTGGTAATGAAGTGTTTGTGGAAGAGGTGGTAGAGGTCAGGTTCCCATGAGTAGATACTCTTCGTGTGTCTCATTCTATGTCTTTCAAAGCTCACTGTCCCACCTCCAACGAGGCCTGTACAAGTTTCCATTAAAAGCCTGTGCTGTGTTTCACACCTAGGGCACCAGTGTGAAAGTGAATCCAAGCCAGCATGTCTTTTCTAATATTTCTTTGTGCCATTTAAGGCTTCTCTTGACATCTAACTTTGAAAGGTAGCTTGAGGAATTGTGCCAGGAAATTTGGACTAATAAAATGTTTTCATACAGAAACAATGAGAGGAGAATATTTAGCCTAAACCTTTACTCATGGTTTTTGTAGGCAGATATCCTCAGGTGTAGTAAGTGTGTATGCTACATTTTTTTATGCTGTGTTTGACTTCACTAAGCCAAAAGTGCACCAACTTCTTAGGACAACCCGGATCTTCACCCTGTCACTCTCGCTCATACTAATCGCATCACGTCGACCTTCTAATAAATGGCTTTAAGGCCTCGCTGTCCTCGTTAATCTGGGAAGGAAAACCTGTGCACCAGTTAACAGCGGCGGGCTGCAGCCTAGGGACATGCCTCCTCAGTAACGACACATTAATATTCTTAAGGTTTGTTCCCCTTATCGTGAGGGTGTTAATGCTGTAAAGAGCATTTAGCAGTATGGTAGGAATTTAATGCCAGTTTTTCATAGGTTTTGTTTTAGCGCAGCTGGTTCACATTAAAACAAATGACTGAACAAAAAAACAACGGAAACCCAGAGGGCTTGAAAGATCAGCGCTTCCTCAATGGCTGAAAAAGAGCATAAGGACCTTTACTGTCTTCCTTTGTATATATAAAAAAGGTCCTTTCACTGTAAATCTGGTGATTGTTGCAAGGTGTATGGAAGCTAAAAGCCTGGATGTGTGCATACATGTGCATGTGTGTGACACATGACCATATTTGGTTCCCCCACGGGCAGCCGTGTCATGAGCAATGTAGAGGGCAAGTACCTGATGGACGGGGTACCATTCAGCTGCTGCAACCCCAGCTCACCACGGCCCTGCATCCAGCAGCAGCTCACCAACAACTCAGCCCACTACAGCTACGACCATCACACTGAGGAGCTCAACATCTGGATGCGCGGCTGCAGGGAGGCCCTGCTCTCTTACTACGGCAGCATGATGAACAGCATTGGGGCCCTCATCTTTCTGGTCAACATCCTGGAGGTGAGGGATGCACAGGCCACCGAATAAACACTCCATGTTCTTGAGCTTTAAATGTCCCATAATCCTCAATGGCTTAAACTAAAGCTTGGCTAACATTGGATAGGACAACTGGAACCAGTTACGCCATTCACTGAGGCCCTGTTCTGGCCCTTATGTGGGTGTAATAATGTGTTGTTATCCATGATGAGAGAGGATTCATCAGTGCCAGAAGGTGCATTGTGAGCCTAGGCAAGTAAGTATCCTCAACTTAACGTCTTGGGTGTTCCAGCAGGCAGTGCTAGGCCCATAGGGTGGAGCAAGCAGCCTGTATCAGTTTGGGAGGGTCCCAAGTGTATTGTGGATCAGGTACAGATCACCTTCAGCACACTGGAGACCTGTAACACCTATGGAATCAGGCTTGGTTAAAACACAGCTTTTGCTTCTGGGGTCAAGCAAGTGCTTCAGCTCCCACAGGAATACATCTCGCTATTCGAGAAATGTAATTTATTATTGGGTACATTTACAAGACCGCTATCGCAGAACATGTGATACTATAGGCAGGACTGGAAAAATGCTTGAAAAACACTGAATCATACAACATGATTTGTATTTTGCAGTAATCCCAGATATGTGTACCTCAGTCAATCACGCAGTTTATTCATCTGTCCCACAGGTGGCAGTAATGGTGGGATTGCAATACTTGAACACGGCATTGGCGACACTGGCAAATCCAGAGGACCCAGAGAGTGAGAGTGAGGGCTGGCTGCTGGAGAAGAGTTTTAAAGAGACCATCGCAGATTTCACACAGAAAATTAAATCGCTGGGCAAGGGTGTGCAGGTGGAAGCTGGGGAGGGTGGGCAGGAGCAGGCAGTTGCCACGGTGAGCTGAGAATGTTCCATCCACCCATATTTAAACCTCTCCCTACTCTTGGGAACAAGATCAAATGTGGGAAATATTCTTAACAAACAACTAATAATACCTGTCCAACAGAAGGCTCCTTTTAACTTCCAGTATTTTTCAGCAGCATTATTCTAAATTCCATGGCTAAAATCTTTTAACACTTCAGAATGAAAACAGGACAGCTTTCGACATGCAGCAGAGGCAAGAAACCTTCCTTCACGCCATCATGGATACTGCGTCCTTAGACACCTTCTGCAGAGAGGATGCTAAACTTGTTCAATGCGGATGGCATGTTTGCGTCGCAGGGCCTTTGAAGTTCAGCCCAAGACTGCTACACTTAGCCACTGGGGTGCAGAGAGCCAAGCAGAGTTTTAGTCACAATACATTAACATAAAGCTGCTTTAAATACTCACAGGGTACACAGTCTGCTGTGGGGACTGGGGGGAACAATGGAGGCTCTCTCAAGGAAGCTGTCCTACTTGGGGGCCTGATGGTCACTCCCAGCCCCCCCCCCCCCCCAGCTGGAAATCAGAAGGCGTGAGTGTTGGAATGAGGCAGCCATCTTAACCAAAACAACTACACAAACATACACCTTAAAGTTGTATATTTCTGTGTAATACTGACTTAAGTCCTGACCTTGGTCAGTAGTGTCCTCATGTTTGTGGGCTAGGTGGAGTTGGTAGGTTCAGCCCCAACCTGTACGATAAACATTATGAAGACATTCAGAGTGTCTGTCTTTCTTCACTGGAGGAAAACTCCACTAAACATAGAAGAGGGGACAATTCCTCTACATTTCATTAGGTTAGGGTGCTGTGTCCATGCTTAGGGTGTTCAAATCCCAGGGTCTTACCATTGGCCCTTGAGGAAGGTCCTTAAGCCCCAATTACTGCAGGGACTGGCCGACCCAGCTTTATTAAAAATAAAGTTTGGTTTGGATAAGAGCACCTGCTAAATAAATAACACTTATGCATTTTTAGTGGCAACTTCATTTTAAATAGTAACTAAAATGGACAACATGAAGCAGGATATGGGGGAGCACCGCAGACGGAGGACAAGACCAAGAGGGACAGACAGGGACACGGGGAGGATAAATCGCCACAGGAAGCCGGGCTGGGGGTGGTGTGGGAGGAATTCACCACCCAGGGGGTCTGCTTTAATTTCTTAAAGGCACCATGAACTGTTTAGGACATCAAGCGAGCAAATGACAAAGAATTGAGTAAAGGCCTGTGACCCAGCAGATCTTTCATCTTTGTTGTTTCAACTATTTTTACATCTGGTTATTTTACTGAAGTCTCATGCTGTGAACATGTGCAAGAAAATCCCATAACAAGAGCCCAACGGACCCACATCCAACTCATATTTACACCTTAGACAAAAACCGAGCACAGCATTTAATTACTTCTCTAAAATCATCAAATCTATACACACTCAAAGTAGTTAAAATCGACAGCATGAGTTGCTACATACTGGGGATTCAGACAAAATAAGCAGCGAAACAGTTAATAACACTACACAGTAAGCTGTAATGAGAACAATTACCACCTTTTCTTGTTTGTTGGGGGGGGGGGGGGGCGGGACAGAAGGGTTTGGAAAGTCATTGTACACATGAGCTGGGGGGAAAGGAGAGAGTCAAGGACGGTTCCAGAGTGAAGTTAGTAGTGGGTTTAGCTCAAGAGGAACAACAGATGTTGACAGTAAGCGGCTTTGGTCCCCAGATTAGCCTCCTGTCAACACTGCCCCGACATGCCTCCTCTGGAAAATGTTCAGAAGCATCTTGAGAGGAGGAGGGTGATATTAGCATGGAGAGACATCCCTCACATCCATGTAGTTATACTTCCTGTTTAGGTACCCTGTTAATATTTCCTGCTTTACGCTGTCCAAGTCTTTCCTTGGTTTTGTCTTTTGCTTAGAGGCTACCCACAGCCAGGATAAGGATCTAAATCCCCCACTGCGTATAATCCCCATGTAAAGCCAGAGGTCTCATCCCAGATATCCGTTCACCTGCTAGTGGATCAACACGCTCGGGACTGATCAAGGACAGCATGGCAACACGCACGCTAAAAACAAACAGGCCAACTATTTCTGCTTGTATTTTATTACTGTTTTACAATATAGTACATTGTACCCATTTATACAAGAATTCACATATTAACAAGTCTGTCCATTTCATATCATAATAGCACATTCTCAGTACTGAAAGCATGTCACAGTATGGAGTGTGGCGGGGTGGGAGGTCATGTGACAGCATGCCAACTGAGCATGGAGGGGAGGGGGGCAGAGCTTAGTGTGCACGCACCCTCCCACCTAGCGGGTGCTCAGCCTCACCCTCAGTGGGTAACTGGAAACAGGGTCTGAGATGAGAGTTTGTCATTACTGCTCTCCTTCAAGACCTGAAGAGTTTGGGGGACAGGAAGAGGTTGACCCACACAGTAAAATCACATGTTTATGAATGGAAAAAAAAACGAAAAACGAAAAACAAAAAGAGCACTTAGTTAAAAAAAAAAAAAAAAATTGCCAAGTACCAATGATTCCTGCTCACGAGAAAGTCCTTTCAAGGTTTAAAAATACCTACCTAACTGCACTTAAAAACCAGACATTTCCTTAAATGAACAGCTAATCCAGGCTTCCAGAACAGAGGGAAAAAAATGTAAATGTAAATTAGTGGACTTCCATCTTGGTCTGGTTCGAGGTACCCTGACTGAGTGGGAGCGGAGAGTGCTATGAATGAGAACGTTGTTCCTCGTATAAAAACTATGGGTCAGGACTGAGAGAGCGACCTTGAATCTCACACGCAAATGACTCTCCAGCGTGCAGACATGCCAACCAGGCAGGCCCGCGCCCATGTCACGCCATCAGGGCAAGCATGTGCATGCACCCACACACACACAACACTTGTGGGCTCCCAGACTTCAGAATATTGGCTTGTATTCAACTAAGCGTGTTTGGAGCTCCTTAAAAATAAGCATTTTGTTTTAATAAAGGGATTCATTTGACTGCAGAGACACGTGCCTACCACTAGGAGGCACGTGCATGCATGAACATACTGAAGAGTATCGTAACATCGGAACTGAGGCTTCCATGCAAAGAGAATTTGTGCTTGCTTTAATAATAAAAAACAAAAAATAAAAAAAAATAATCCACATGTAGTGTCTTGCTGAAACACTACAGAAGTAAACAAAACCAAAGCTAACAGATTTATATATGGATAAAGAAGTAAAACAGCACTCTATGGGCATTTGTGAGAGCCGGCTGCTCAGAGCAAGATGCATTTTATATTAAAATCAGAATGAAATGATACCTTGGCTGAAAGGAGCAAGAAAGAAAAGAGGAACTTCATACATTTTTTTGTTTTCTGAGAAGGAGGGCAGGGCTGGGGGGAGCCATGCAGCATTGTCATGGCCGCCGACATGTGTGTGTGCGTGTGTGTGTGTATGAGACCCAGCCCCACCCTCACTGGCTGGTACAACTGCAGTCCTGCGGTGTAGCCCTCATGATAATTAGGGGGGGGGGGGGGGGGGGGGGCAACCCGGAACAAAACAAGTGCGGCCCGGGGGTCCCCCCCCATGAAGGGGTTGGCGCCAGTGCCTGGCC
>JAODKC010000114.1:874896-888658 GCA_026777985.1 Mormyrops attenuatus
CATCCAGGTAAGGGGGGGGGTAGAAGCAGCCCTTTGTCTTCCCAGCCAAGAAAAGCACCTGGCTCTCCCTGACCCTGCAACAGAGACCCGAGTCATGCACCGCGTCGGGGGGAGGGGGGGGGAGCGGCCGCTACCGGAGAGGCCACTACCTGAGGAAGATGCCCACACCGGCCCCGCAGGCGAAAGTGTGGGCGGTGCAGGCCCCCACATCTTCACCCTCCAGGTCCGTCTGGCAGCAGTAGCTCTGCGAGCACAGCATGGCGCCGCACACCAGACACAGGGTCGGGGCGCGAGACTTGTCACCCCCAGACTTGGGACACCTGGCAGAGGGGGAGGATTCAACACTGGTCACATTGCAGGAAGGGCTCTGCTGTTACTGGCAAGCGTGGGCCCTTGCCAGGCTTTTGACTGCTAGCCTGATGTCATGGTGCCTGCAGTGCCAGGCCCTCTCAGAGGACACCTACGTGAAAGTGGAGGCCTGATTGATGAGGGCGCTGTAATCATCTGGAAGGTCGATCAGCCGATTGGACACCCGGGGGTAGCTGCAGAGTGATGGACCCGTCAGAACAGTTGAGGGACCCTAATGACCTGTTGAGGCCCTGTCATCAATGCATGGGGGGGTGGGGGACTAACCTGACGAGAGGGTTACTTCCCTGCAGCAGTCCCTGTATGCTTGAATGAGAGCACCACCTATGGGTAGGGGAGTGGAATTAAGCACATCCACCCAACTGGGGCTATCAGAGAAAGACACAAAAATAACTGCAGACCGGAACGCTCCCAGAGTCGTACCCCTGTATCAGGGGGTCCAGCAGATCCTGGTTACTGTGGTAGAGCTGCAGTAGGTTGGGTGGCAGACCCAGGTATCCGCACAGGTGCTCCCACTGACCAGAGCCCCAGGCTACAGCAGGGTGGGGGAGGACACATTGCCGTCGTCAACATCATCTTCATCATCAGCACCATCATCACCTCGACGTGCGCATATGCACTGCCCTGGCACAGCACTCACCGTGCAGCTCTGAGTGGGTGGGCACCCCATTCAGGTGGTGGAAGAACAGAGCCCCGGCCCTCAGGAAGGGCTGCACACCCGCCTTCACGCAGCGCCACAGATGCCAGGCCGAGCTCACGTCACGTAGGGCACTGTAAGAGACAGGGTCAGCCGTGGGCTATGAGGGGGCAGCATTCTCAAACAACCCAGACCGCTGAAAAGCCACAGGCAAGATGCCCTCCCCAGGACTGCGTTAACCTGGCATGCTTACCCGCCCAAGTGCCTCCTAAGGCAGCTGTAGAGGGCACTGATGCTCTGCTCCTCTTCACTGTGGCCACCTCCACTCTCCTGGTCCATTGTCACCTCCACTGCAGACACGCACGCACGCAGACACATGCTAAGTTCTCTCCCCAACACCTGTGGTGGCTTCTAGCGCCTTCGATGCCCTGCCATTCTCACCTGGCGTGGAGGTGAGCAGGACTTGAACCACGTGAGCCACGGTGACCAGCTGAAAGAGGTTCTGCTGAGCCGCGTCCACGCTGAGGCCAGAAGAGTCCTGGCTGTGCAGCGATGGGTAGGACAACACCAGGCTCACCTGTCATCATCGAAACAGAATCAGGGTCACCAGCCATCTGTGCATTTAAATGTGGCTCTAATGGACTCTCACCTCCAGGGAGGGGGGTTTGAACCCTGTCCCCCGCCTCAGTGTGCAGCACGTTCCCCATGTGCCTGTAGGACTCAGATCGGAGGGCCACTCACCAGCAAGTGGAACATGTCCACATCCAGTATGCTAGGAGAGCTCTCCACCTCGGGGTCCGGAAGCAGCGCTGTGGAAACATGCCCCAAATCAGCACGCCTGAGCATCGGTTTAACACGTCACATCCCTCGTTAAGTAAACAGGCTCACTGTCCTGGATCCAGCAGGCTGGTCCTGGAAGCCGGAGGACCCACCTGCTAACAGTCGGATGAAGTGTCTCTGAACCGAGGGAAGAGACGCTGTGGCCCAGCACGCCGCGGAGAACCGGGTCAGGGAGCGTAAGCAGTCATCCTGCAGGCCCGACACACAGTGGGGCAGTTACCACAAGTTTTTTACTCCTGTATTCATAGATCAGACTTTGCCTTCATGCCCCTACAGCAGGGGGTGCTAGAGGCAGGCTTACCTGTCTACATGGCAAACTACCAAAGAGGGGCTTCTCCTCGTCTACCAAGAGTCGCTCTGGGGAGCAGAGATAAACAGGAGAGTTAACACTGAAACCCATCTGATGTAGTATGAATGGGGGGGGGGGGGTTGTAGCAGGGCCCACCTATAGACTGGATGGTGTAGGCACAGCTGCCCCAGCACATGATGGGGACACGGGGGTCCTGTTCATTGGGGTGAACTTTAAGGCCAATTTTGTAGGTAGCCGTCCCAAATGTTGTCAGCATCTCCTTGACAGAACTGGAGAAGGGGTTCCTAGAGGAATGAGGACCAAGGGAGACGTTCAGGCCTGGATCCGGAATGATCCAGCAGGTCGTGGGGGTACCGGGTTGAACGTACACTGGCACGTAGTCAGGCTTGAATCCCTCTGGGGGAGGGAAGTCTTCCATGTTGCTGGTTGCATCGACGGCCCCAGCATCTAAATTAACAGAGAATGGTTGTCAGTCCATCCCATGAAACAGGAAATGAATGCGTGAAGATACACATGCAGGAAGAGAGGAGCTGGGGAAGAGACAGGAAGCAGACACTCACCGACAGGTCTAAGCTTCCTGTGTGCTGAATGCAGGGATTTGATCTGCTGAGAAACAGTCTTCAGCCACAGCCCGATACCCGGCTGTTCAGTGCTAGGACAGACACACATACACACTTAGCACTTGTAACTGAAGAGCTGCCAATCCTCTAGAACACGGGTGTCAGACTCCAGTCCTGGGGGGCCGGAGCCCTGCACATTTTTGGGTTTCCCCTCATTTAACACACCTGATTCAACTCCTTGTGCTAATTACCACGTTGCTCTTGAGCTGAATCATTTGTGGTGGAACAGGGAAAGAACTAAGCTACACAGGGCTCCGGCCCTCCAGAACTGCAGTTTCACACCCCTGCTCTAGAATATTCCATGACCTGCAAGCTACCTGCTGGAACCCTTGGGGAGGGGCAGGAGGGGTATGACGGTGTTGCTGAGGCACTCGCACAGCGGACACAGGAACTCCCCGTTTTCCACGTCGTAGCTGGTGTGCACACGTAGCCGCTGCTGCCGCCGCTGCTCCTTAGCCTGCACCGCCTCAAAGTACCTGCAGGGGGCACCCAAGTGACATCTCCATGGGGAAAAAACTTTGTGCATGCTCATGCATCGCAACTATCCACAATTTACCTCCAAATGACACAGCATCCATAAAGACATTTCCACCCCGGTGTTTCTGCAGGTAATACACCTGCCATCCTAAAATATTTGCCACCATGGCATAAAAAACACATCTAATCCAACGCCTTGGTGAATTGCTCGGGAAGCCCCACTCTAGCCCCCACCCACCCATTCATGCATTATGGAATTCAGTTTGTTAATGACATTAATAGGATATATTACGCAGTCATTTAGCAGATGCTCTTACAAAGCTCTAATAAAATAAGCCTGCTTAGGTATCTTCCAAGGAAAATAAAAATGGACGAGACAGATAAACGGAGCAGGCATTTAGTTTGGTGGGGGGTGATGACGCATCTCTCTCCTTGTTATCTTATACCCCACACTATCTCTCACACACACACACACACACACACACACAAACCCACTTAAATATTGTTATTTCTGAGTTAGCTTGAGTGTGAATGCGCAGCTAGGATATTACCGCGTTTGAGAAGGGTGGGGGTTTCTCCCCCTTTATTCACTACATTGATAGCTGTTGGGACTACATGACACCCGTTACGTATAACATTACTATAAGACTGGGAATGAAATTGTTATAAATTTTGTGCTGTTTTTAATCCGATACATTAACTGGTTTCAGATGTGAAAGGGGGTCTGGAAATACTCACTTCCCCCAGCAAACCCACCAAGTTCGACCAAGTGACACAGAGTTATGCTGCATGTACTGCAGTCAGGCTGCCACGTTGGTGAGTGACACACTGGAGACGGGCAAAGTGTCGAGGACTTTATTTGGCAAACACTGAAAAATAACTGGCCTATATTACTGCATATAATTATTATGTTTGTTTACTTCCACAGGGGGAACATGCTGTCAATGAACATTAATTAAAAAAAAACAACCCACACAGAAACTATTTACAACAATGTTCTGATGCTTGCACTCCCCCCCCCCAACAGTACTAACCACCAACACAGTGCTCCCACGCCAAACACTGTAGCCCCCTGGTTGTGTCGTGGTGGTGCCTGACATTACTTCCTATTTAAACATAAGATCGAGCACTGTGACAGTGACAACATGCAAGGTCACTGCCATCCATGTGCTTCTTATAAACACGGAGGGGGCACATCAGCCTGTGTATACCAAGGAGTGACTGGGCAGTTACCACACTCTGCCTTGGCTCCACCCACTCCACAACACGGTGCCTGAGCACTTGGTAGCTGGCCCATGTTCCTCCCACGCTCCAGCCGTGCTCTTTCCATGCCCCGCACAGACCCCCTCCGATGCTGCACCCAGGCCTACCTTTGCCAGCAGTGAGAATGCATGATGTGTCCGCAGCTGCCAGTGTGCGTGCCAAAGGATAGGTCCGGATGCATGAATAGCGGGTCGTGACGCTCTGGAACACCAACAGAACACGAATTACCAGCAGGTGGCATGACGCCTACAGACAACCTTAAGAGACCGTCCTGCTGTAATAATGATGGCGTCTGGTGAGCCTGCAGGGAGAGAGGGCTTAAAGCCCAGCGCGCAGCCTGCGCTCTCATACTCACCCGGGTTAGGCGGCGGCCTGTGGCGGTTCCGGGACATGACGGTGGAGCGCTGAACGAAGGCGGCCAGCACCATGGCCCTGCCGTCCTCGCGGATCTCCTGCTCCTCCTGGCACAGGATGCAGGTAACTACCTGCCGCTTCTCGGCGGGCCGTGTCCTCCGGGGGCCGATACACATCAGAGCGGCGTCCGGGGAGCTAGGACTAGCGGGTCGAGATGGATGCATCATCGAGTGCCCCCCACTGGTGGTTCACACCTCTTTGGGAGAAGTGGGTCTCCAACAGGATTGTACCTGTGCTCCAGTGAGGCTGAAGTAGAGGCGTCCAGCTCCTCCAGGCTCTGCTGGAAGAGCTCCTTGTTCTCGTCGATAAAGTGCCGCTGCATGGCTGACATCTGCGCCATGATCTTCTCCCGACGCAGTCGCGCCATCTCCGCCTTGCGCTTGCGCTCCGCTTTGTCCTTGTCCCGCACTGTCTGTGGTAATGAGGCACATCAGTTACAATTGCAAACCCATCGGGGACTCACTGAGCCTAGCCAGTCCCCCCAGGACTAAGGACGTTTTTCCACCACACCAGGTACCGTACTTTTGGTGTTTTCCACTGCTGAAAAACTGGTACTGAATGACATCACAGCGCGAGGCGGGGTACTCTGTACCGAATTCGAAAAATGGCTGTGGTATATTATACGGCTTGGTGATGTGCAATACTAATACCAACATCGCATGTTACGCACATAATTCTTACATCGCTAGCCAGCTATACTGAAATAAGGCTTTTTCTTACTTTCAGTTCTGTAGGGACATTATAGCACGGGGGATAAAGCTTTTCTAAAATATTTTTACTCTGTCATAGGAAAAAAGAAAAAAAAAAAAGCTTAGCTTTGCAATTTTAACTATTATTCCTTTTATAGATTCTTATACGTTTAAAAATCAGCTTTTGCATGAGTCTATTGATTGATTGTCCGAGACAATCAATCATTTTCATCCTTGGCATTTAAAATCACTCGAAGACAGGTTTGTGAGAAATACGTATTAGTATATTCAACAAAATACTTTTTAAAATTTCTTGTCGTGCCAGCCGGATCTTTTTGTTGTATATATTCTTACGACCAAAACCACATTTTTTGATTATTGTTTTTTATTTTATCATTATGTTTTCAAGGTGTCATTTATAGTGTTTCGGAGGCAGGCTATTTGCACAACCAACTGACAAAGCGTTTCAAGTCTCGCCCCAAAGTACCAAAGAAGTACCCCAGCTGGTTTTGCACTGTAGGTACTGGAACTCAACCGGAAGTCAATGGAAAAGCGAAAGCACCGTACGAAAAGTGCGGTACTTGGTGCAGTGGAAAAGTGCCCTAACAGAGGGGGGGTCCTGCCCCAAGCAGACACTACCTTCGATGTTGTAAGTAAGGCTGAGGATTTTTCAAACTCGTGCAAGATAACACCACATATACAAACTACTAGATTACACCAGCAGAATGAAAATGCACATCTACACAGTAGGTTGCTGAAAAAAATGATCGAAATTCATGGTTTTCCAAGAGTTATGCACACAAAACAATGTTATGAGTCTGCTGGCCCAGAGCATTAAAGATTGCCCTCTCCTACCTCCTGGTGGTTCTGGCCCCCGCTGTCTGTCACAGGGCTGGTACTGCTGCGCTCCCGCATGGTCTTGATGCTAGCAACGGTCTGTGGGGGGCCAAAGGAGAACTCATAATCCAAACACAGCAACTTCAAATTTATAACCATCCCACCCAATTTCATACTGCCGCCCATTAACTCAATACAGTAATATAGCAATAGCTGCCATTTTTCTTTTGTAATGGAAGCTAAGAAAACCACAAATCCTCTTTCAAAAATCTACATATATTAAACAATTCAGGACTGCTCTCTACTACCTCACGGGATCTGTAGCTCATACTGCAGGTGGAGGGCAGTAAGATCCCACCACAGCATACAACAGGGGCCAGTCTTATCCAGAATGACCCGTCATGCATGCGGGTTTTCACTGCAACTCCCTAATTACCAATTCGAGGACTGTGTAGGGTTTTGCCATGTTACTTTTGATTACTGGCTGTTCTATTACTTTGTAGCACGGAAATCCTAGCTTGTGTTGTTTCCCATAATAGTAATGGTGTTTGGAAAATCTCCCCGCCCTCAGTCGCGATTGAGACCAAATTGCAAAGTGCTATTCAATGCAAATGAGCTAAGAAAGACTGGAGCAATCAGGCTGCCACGAGGTAAGTCATCATCGTCTTCTGGTTCCTGCCTTTTATCTTATGGCTCCTGCCTGACTGGTTTATTGTCTTAGACTCTGTAAAAAGGCTGGTATCACACACAAGTCAGGAGAAGAAGGTTGAGAAGGCTGTGCGTAACATCTACCGCACCAGCGAGCATCATCTGCAAATGAAGTCCTTCCTCCCAAAGACTCCCCCATGCCTATGGTCTGGTCCATTGCTTCAGGCTGAAACAACTGAATGTAACAACTGATTGGCTGAAGATTCCTCACACATGGGTTTGAACAGCAGACCTAAAGGTTATCCCAAAAATCTGCATACACACCGGCCCTTATAAGACCCACCCATGGTCTACAGGGCGTCTCCTTGACAGACACTGGACCTGCAGGCTGTTGTTCCAGCAGACAAACCACCTGAAGAAATTGCACAGAATGACCCTGACTGTAATGATGACACACCTTAAGGATCCAGCGGATCATGTCCTTGTGTACCTCCAGGTGGGCTGCGTTTTGCAACGTCTCCAGGAGAGCCAGGATGCTTGGGGTGTTACTGGGTGCCTCTCCAGGCCCTGGACACACACATGGACACGTGTCATTCCAGCTAACAGCCCAAACAAACAGGAACAAAACCCAGAGTCCTCACAGATCCATTACACACCGCGATGGCAGAAAGCCTGTTTGAGAGGTCAGCACTGCACACAGGATGCCAAACACCACACGCTGAGCGTGAAGATTAACTATCGATCGGGAGTCTGTGCGTCCGTCTGGAAGACATCTTTATCTGGCCGTACGACGCGGAGAGAAGTGTAAATGCTCTGTGGGGCTGTTTGCGCACGGCTGAGTGACTCACGGGAGATCTTGAGGGTGAAGTTGAAGGTGATGTCGTCTTCGCTGCTGCTCTCCAGCTGCTGCTGTTCCTCCAACAAAGCCATGCCTATGAGATGGAGCACCTGGCCACACGCAGAACCACCTCAGAAAAGCGTGAACAGAGCCCCCTTCCACACCCCACCCCGTTTCACGTACACGCACGCTCGCTCGCTCACCCTCTGCAGCATGGACTCAGACCAGTGCCCCCCGCTGGGCTCCACCGCCCACTGCAGCACGGCTCCTAGCATGCCGAGCAGCACGTCGCACTGCAGCAGATTCACCAGGCTGGCGAAGAGCGGGCAGAAGGGGGGCAGAAGAGGCGGGGGCAGTGCTGGGGACACGGGAGGCCTGCATCAGCCACTGAGTCTCACACTGGCACAATCTCTCCATGTGGGTGTAAAACTCCATAACCGTGATACCCAGACAGAAGATCGGTGCCATTTTCCCAGAATCTTATCTAGGGTCGCCGGGTGTTGATATGGACTAGACAGAACTAAAACTATAAAGAGGAGTGTGCGGGGGATTTCAGGCAAGCACCAAATACATTCCAAAGGGCTTTAAGCACTTCATTTGGAGGCACGATTTAACTACATTAAAGGGTTCAAACCAAAATTAATCAATTTCAAATCAATAGAACCCAGATCAGCCTGCCATGCATGTATTCATGAACATTCAGGCCTGAGCCACGCAGTGTAACCTGGCACACAAATATCACTGGTATGCTCATACAGACCCATTCTTAAGGTCAAGTGGCCCCAGTTGGTCTTTCTCAGGATGATGGACCTGGCCCAGAAGGCTCACCCAGTGACCTACAGGGCCACGGCTTGTTTCACACAGGGCAGCGCATTGACACACTGGTACCTCAGGCAGTACGAGCAGAAGCTGCTGGGAAAGGTGTCCAGTACCTGAGTCCTCGCCACTCTGCCTCCTCAGCTTCCGCTGGGCCTCTTCAGCCTGAGACACGAGGGATCAAAATGAGGGTACCATCTTGGTAGCTGGAGCCCTGCTGATCTGTAAGGGACGGGGCAGCCTACCTTCGACTGGTCGGCACGCGAGTAGTGATAGAAGTAGAGGTTGAACTGCTTGGCACATTCTGGCCTCAGCTCATAAAGCCCCCGACCAGTAACTCCCGGCTTCCTGTGATGATATGGGGGTGGGGGGGGGTTTCATATAAGCTGAAAACAGAAAAGAGGAGTGGCTGATGGACAAACGGAGGAAAACCATACTTGAACAAGGCCACAGAATCGATGACCCTCTCCATGCCGGTCTCCTTGTTCTCCTGTAGGAAAATCAAACTTGCATCAGTCACATACCAACCAGTAGCGTCTTGTCATAACATCACCACTAGGGGGCAAACAAAGATAGGAAATGAGGCATGCTCTGCTGCTAGCCAAAAGGTGTGCTTCAACATCAACACGCCACGCGCCGCACATTTCGGTCAAGTGCTGTGGCCCTTCAGGCTCAAACAAGCATGGAAAAATCTTGCGCTCTGCGGATGGACGATTTTTAATTTCCAATATCATCAAGCATGGAGGAGCAGGTCGGAATTGAGACCCTTCAGGTTGATTCTTGTGCGTATGGATGCCATGTTTACACATCCGAGACGCCTGTTCAGCGTTGACCTCTATTAATTAATTACAAAGAGAGTTCCACAATACTAGCAGGCCCAGGCAAACCCCACCCCACCCCACCACCACCACCACCACGCTCACGTTCTCCGGCAGAGCCTTGGCCAGCTCGCTGTGTGCCATGGGCCGGATGCACAGCTGGTGGATGATCTCACGCTTGATCTCGTCACTGGGCTGGACCTGGCCGATCCCCGGCGTGAACCGTTCTCCTGGAACGCACATATGCACGTGAGCCCAGGCAGGAAGGCAGTACTGGGAGGTGGGGGGCACTCGTACTCACCCACAATCATCATGATAAGATGCAGCATCTCCTCGATCAGGCTGTTGTTCTGCTGGATCACGTCCTGAGGCACAGACAGCAGTCAGAGGAACATCTGAACTGACCCAGTCCTCAAAATTTCCACCCACAACCCTCATTTACGTTACTGAAGTTACTGACTGGATACTCGGTCATTAATTTGATCATTAACTTGATCTGTTATTTTCCCAGAGCACCCCCTGCTGGTCCACGCAATGCAATGCAGCAGGAAGGATTTGGGCACCTTGTTGGCGTTCTCTCGGCTGTGCCGTTTGCGGCCGTCAGCGGAGCTGATGATGTGATAGAGCTCGAAGCGGCTGAGTACAATCATCAGGAAGTGGTTTGGATCCATCATAGAGGCACCAGCCTGGGAATAAAGGAGCACATGAGCAGGGGTGAACACCCAGGAGGAAGCTGGGGTCACCTGCACATGGAGGGGGCAGGGGGTAGCCGGGGAACGCACCTGCAGCATGACCAGGTCCTTGTCAAACATTTCCACTCTGCACTTCACGTTGTGGTAGTAGTAAATCTGGAAGGGTGGTAGACAAGAAAAAAAACATTACATTCCCATCAAGTTCTGCGTTACTCAGTTAAAAAGGAGTCACAAACCTGTCTAGGAGTGATTTAAACAGCAAGGATGAAAATGATTATGATTGCATGAGTGCTGCATGCGTTCTCCGAGACAAAGGCAGCAACGGTAAACTATATTTTAAACATATACTAGATAATCTCGAAAATCATTAAAATTGCAAAGCTTGTGAAGTTTTTTCCCCTAATGAAGCGTTTTAGCGTGACTTTCAAACCCTGTGCGCTGTAATGTCCCACACTATGAAATAGCCTAATCTCACCCCAGCTGACCACCAACATAAGAAGTGCATGTACGTAATATGTGATGTTGGTATTAATAATTGCGTATCGTCCAGCCCTATAATGTACTACAGCCATTTTTCAAATTCAGTACAAAATACCCCACCCCGCGTTGTGATGTCATTCGGCACTGGCACCACTTTTTATGCCAGTGGAAAACCAACACCTTGAAGTACCAAAAGAATGGTACCTGACGCGGTGGGAAAAACACCTGCAGAAACGATGAATGCCACCATGTGAGGCCACCAGCACACTCACCTGATTGACCAGAGAGAAGCCATTCCTCCTCCACATCCCAGCATGCACCTGAGCACAAAGCACCAAGCAGCGCAGGGGGTGCTCTATCAGCATGGGGGGGCTCAGCTCACTCTGGAGGAAAGGGGTTCAGGTTACAGGATTCACTAAAAGTAACGCATCCTTTAATGTAGGTCCTGTCGACCCTTTCAATGTGAGATAGGCGGGCTTTAAAGAGCTGATCTATTGTCAGAAGATTCAGGGCACGTTTTCAATGTGACCCTACCAAAACGTAAAAGCAGCACTCACCAGGGGGAGCCATTCAGGGAATCTGTAGGCCACCTCCGTCTTACTGAGTAGAACATGCAGACCTGCGGGACAGTGACATTTTCCCAACTGTCACATTAAGAATACAAATGTGTCTCTGCTCCAGGGCCCGTGGCTTTAATACACAAGCCTCCTCCAGGCCAAACAACTGCTGAACACACAGCTCGTACTGCCTGGAGCTGAGGGAAGCGTCTTCAGCCCACAGTGACCCCAATCTTCAAGCACGGACAGCTTCTCTAATCCCAAACGTCACTCTGTTCCAGGGCTATTTTGGTCAGTAGCTGTAGCCTACAATAAGATTTACCAGCCCTGCAGCCCTGTGATTCACTTCTAGCCCAGTCAGGACCTGCCTTTTGCAAGAATGTCAGGGTAATTTCCAACCCTGCGCATCTACACGAGCTTAAACACTGGGAACATTGTGTCCATTATTTTTTTTTGGGGGGGGGGGGGCTGTCACATGAAAGGTCCACAAAATACTGACGGCTGCTACCCAGACAGTTCAAATTTGACCTGTTGTGCAACCTTTGAGCCAGAGATTTCTGAGGGTCGGACCCACTAAACTCCCTTAGATAACACACTGAAAGCCCATCGTCACAGTAACAACCAGTCCAGGTAAGGGGAATGGCTGAGAAACAACAGCATGTGGAATACTGGGGTAAGAGGCTCGCTGGCCACGAGCAGAAGAGGGAAGGGGGCCGGGCAGAGGCTCACCCGCGAGCAGGCGCGACACCGGCAGGTGGATGATTACTTTCTCCTGCGACACGCAGTAACGGAAGGTGTCCACCGAGTGGCCGCACATGCTGAGCGTGATAGGCTGCTCGCCGTCTGCAAAGCCACCGTGGCAGTGGGTGAGAGCCGCCAGGCACATCCGGTAGGCCTCTATCAGCACCTTCTCCTGGACACGGGGAGAACAGAGGGGTCAGGGGGTGGGGCAGGTAGCTTTTCGGAAGATGTGTGCGAGTGAGGACGGGAGACTCACATCAGAGGCACACCACTCCTGCATCATGGAGATGATGTGCGTGAGCTTCATCTGCAGAGTAAAGGCCGCTTCCCACTCTGGCTCCATCTCAATGTGCTGGCCCACCTGGCGCACTACAGGGTCCATGCCCTGAAGACAAAGGATGAGTAAGTCAAGCAGGACATTAACCCTTTCACCCTGTCAGCCCCACGCCCGTGCCCCTAATCCGTCAGCCCCGCCCCCCTCTCCACACACTCCCACCCAAACCCTCAGCCACATCCTCCAAACGTCCTCTTACAAACCCCCACCTGCATGCACTTCAGCAGCTCCAAGAAGGTCTCAAACCCCTCCAGAAACTTCTCCCTGAGTTTGTCAGTCCACTCTGTGGGGCGGCTGATCAGTACATACCTGCAGAAGAACATCTCACTTTGTGATACAGACGTCATCTCCTTACAATCTCTCACACACACACGTGTGTATACACACACAGATTCACTAATTTGCATAAAAGTTCATGACAAAAAAAAATGTGCACCAGATGCGATTTTATAATCTTTGTATCTGCAAAATATGATTTATTAATATATTTGAGGCTCTATGCCTTTATTTAAAAAGGTGACCAATAATCATATATTTAGACTGATTCTCCCTCTCTAACCTGTGTCTGTATCTGTAACATACCTGAACTGCATAGTGTAATATTCTTTTACATCGCATCACACTGCATTGCATTGCACTGTATTAGTGTATCGTGTTCAATCGCACTGCATCGTAACAGGGGTGAATATATTACTATATGTTACTTCATATGCATCTTTAATGTATTAAATCGTAGGCAATGCATCGAGATGTGTATCACATCAGCCTCTGTTGGAGATGCACACCTCTCACTCACTCACTCTCTCTCACACACACACACAAACACTCACTTGAGGTCCCCGAGGAGGCTCTGCACGCGGCGGAACTTGAAGGCCTGCTGGGGTGTGTAGCGCTCGAACTGGAAGCGGCCCTGCAGATCTCTGTGTCGCAGGTGCTCCACGAAGGTGCGGATGATGGTGGCCATCAGGTTCTCTTCAGTCATCAGCATGCGGGCCTGGTTGTTTTTGGAGGGGGGTTAACGGGTCGCGGACCGAGCCTAATCGCCGGTCCTTGGGTTTTACCCTTGGGCATTGAGGCCGAAGCTTGTAAATCCAAACTGGCGAGCGATAACCGAGCCTCAAAGCACTGAGTAATGAGATCAGAGCTCTCAAACCGGCACCGTTTGGATCCGGGCAAACGGGTCGGAGTGATGCAACGCTAAGAAACGCTTCCTGGTGTCTAGACAGCCTCTCTGGTTTGATGTTGAACACAAACCCACACGCTTTTAAAGTGTGCGTATAAATAGATAACAGGAGTGCAAGAGCGCAGTTGCCCATGAGGTCCTGTTATGCAGGTTTCTGTTGTTGAACAACAGCACACATCTCCAGCTGTTCAAAGGCACATGA
>JAODKC010000114.1:888724-905709 GCA_026777985.1 Mormyrops attenuatus
CCCCCCCCCCCCCCCCCCCCCCCCCCCCCCCCCCCCCCCCCCCCCCCCCCCCCCCCCCCCCCCCCCCCGGTACTCACCATGGTGGGCACAGTGAAGAGCTGGACAGACAGAGATGTCACTGATACTACACGCTCATGATCGTCCTCCATAAAATCTGTCTGAAGGCGCCAGTAATTCTAAATGGGGGGAGGGGGAAGAGATTCACTTCCAGGTCAAAAGGCGGGCAGATGTCCGAGTGACCATTCCAATGACCTCTGCCCTTTGTCCTCCCCCCCAGCAATAAGGCCAGCAGGCCATATGATCAGACAGGTCTGTCAGGCTGCGGAGCCTGGACCGGGGAGGGGGCGGACTAGCCCACAATAGGGCCCAGCCCCAGACTCCCTTCAGCTTCACAAGGACCGGCTTCCAAGCCCAGATTTTAGGAGGGCGGCTGGGGCACTATTCCTGAAGTCATGGCGTCATCTCAGAATCAATCACTGGCTGTGTACGTGTTTATCTTTTAGCTAGGTTAAGTTGGGGGATATGAGATGACTGGAATACATTAGGAATAGGAGCCCTCGTCTTACCTACTGCACTGCTCAAAACTACAATCAAAACCTCTACACAAAGACAATCGTAAGCAGCCGGCACTGAAAACCAGCATTAGAGATCAAATTATACGTGGTTTACAATGGAATTCACTAATTCTGGTTACATTTCTCTTGACACCAGAATCCCCTTCTTAAATTTTCTAAAGAGCATGAACAAGCTTCAGAGAGCCGCTATCCTCAGAGACCAAAGGCCTTTATGTTAAAGAGGGCAGGCTTTAGCATTCAGTTTGGGCTGTTTTCAGCTGCTGCAGCGGTTGCACGCACACACACACACACACACACACACACACACACACGGAGGTTTCTCACTTTGGCAAACTGAATGGCGAACAGCTTCTTGTATTTCGGGTCCATGAGAAGGCTGCTCATTAAGAGCTGGTGGTAGACGTTCCTCGCACCTGGAGAAGAGCCACCGGCATGAACAGGGGAGAATGCCAGAATCGGGGACCCACTGGAGACCCTTGTGGCCCCACTGAACGGGAGCCCGCATGGGCTGCACCTCCACGTTAGCATCCTGAGGACCAACCTTTCCACATCTTGGAGTCACAAAGCATAAGGGTGTCTACCAGGGAGTTCTCCCCTAACGGGCCCTTCTCCAAGCCCACCTGGCACAGGATCCTCCGCAGGGCGTCTGGCATGGGGGGGTGGGGGGGAATTGGCTTTAATGACGTGCAAGCAGAGACACGAAGGAGCGTTTGTAGCGGTTGGGGAGGAGACTGACCAGAGTATCCGATTACCTGGCCCAGCCAGGCCAGGGCTTTGAGGGCGAAGCACTGGTGAGCCACTACTGAGGAGTGCATGACCTGCACGCGTAGCGGCTTGGTCTGCCGGCTCGTGTTCCTCTGCGGGGGTCAGATGAACACATGGTCAGAGACACCAGGGCTCGCAGCCCCACAGCAACCAGAAGGTTTGGGGAGCTCTGAAAGCCATGGCTGGTTAGGTAACCACACACCACTGGCTGCAGATTAAACCAGGCTGGCAGACCCCACCCACTGTGGCCCTTTAAGTACCACTGCTCATCACAATTAAAAGTACAAACTCTTCATTGTTCGCCAGAGAAATACAGGCACAACATTAGGGCCTGTGGCTGGTCTGGGAAACCATGGTGACTTCAGGGACTTTCAGAACCCTAAACTTGGCGGATGCTCATTTAACCAACAATCAAAATTACATCCAGGACCACAAAGGGAGAGCCCAGACTTCCCAATGGCTGTTCAGGCCATAAGCTCAAAATCAGGGTAAACGAGGAATCACGTTGCAGATGGATGCTACACCACAGCTGGGAAAGTGTTTCACATGCAGTGTGCTTATAGGACAGTGCAGAATACAGTCCCCTGCCCCCACATAATAGCAGACTCACCACAATAACAGTCTTGGCCTGCTCGCAGAAACGGAAATCGCCATAGCGCACAGATTTCCGCCCCTGAGAAGCAGAAAAAAAACACACACATTAGAGGCGAGCAGATGGGGCGTAAACCCCAAATTGCCCGGGGGGGGGGGGCCACGGTCACTCACGTCTCTGTCCACTGTGGTGGCGAAGCTGACCGCCTCCTTCTGGGTACAGTTGACAGCCTTTTGCAACGTGTAGATGACCTGCTCATAGGTGTGCACCTCATCGTTGAACAGCATGCAGTAATATGTGTCCCCCCGCTCCCTAGAGGAGATGGCCTGGAAGTGAGCCGAAGTCTGTCGACACCATCATTCACACCCCCTCCACCGTCAGCCATCCAATGACAGTGTTCATAAACAAACACCATGAGGCCTCAGCTGGCTGCCTGTCTGGGAGAGGGTACTTACGGTGGTTCCAGGCCAGCTGGAAGCTCGTTTTCCTCTTCCCAAGTGAGCATGTCCACAGCATACCTCAGCACGATGGAGAACGCGCTGTAGGTGCGAGTGATCATGTCGGCTGAGAGCTGATCCAACGGGTCCTGTGGGCCATCACGGGGCGACACTCGTGAGACACGCAAAGGTCATCACCTACCAGAGCACGTGAAGGCGGCACAGAGCACGACACTCAGGCCTCACAGAGAGGCCTTGCAGAGAAGGCTGCATTCTGATTTTCCTGTGTAAAGAGCTGATTTATAGGATATGCATGTATCACAGCACTGATGTCTGACTCTGAACTGCTAATTTTCCAAGCAGCACATTAACAGGAGTCTCATAATGCTAATGCAAGCGGCACACGGTGTCATTTTTAAAAAGAGTTTAAGCTCTAATTATAAAAACAAACAGCCAGACATTTCACAGAAGCAAATTCTACATGAAATGCAACACCCGATTGCGAAAGCCATGAAAATAACTGACCTTCCCCCACTACCGACTGCCCCCAATTTTTAAAAAAAAGCCATTAACACTCCATTAGTAATGCATCGCTAATGTTTACAGGAAATGGCCGTTTATGGATTTTAGTTAAGACAAAAATTTGAATATATAAAATCAGCCAAGATGAGACCATAATACCAGAATTGGGAGGGGGGGGTGGAGCAGAAATGCACCGGTCATGTGTTTTTCTGAAGTGAGGGGCATCTACTTACACCCATCTGCTCTTGCAACGCCAGCCATTGCCCACCAGGCAAGATGCCAACTGATTCAAGGACTGAAACTTCCTCCCTTTACGTGACAGACTGACTTGGCACTGAGCACCCTCCCCTCGGTTTAACGCCTCACCTCCTGTGAGGAGTCACTGATGCTGGGCTCATGTTTCTGGCAGTAAGGACCCTTTTTCCAGGCTTCCGTGTCCCCGCAGTCACAGAAGCCACCGCCCCCAGAGGTCGTCATCTGCAACAGAGGCACGCGAGTCAAAGGCAGAGCACTTTCTCACATGCACGCACATACACAGGTACTCAGAGCCTTTAATGAAACACCTTTAGCTGTTCTCACACACAGACACACACACAGTCTGTACCGTGACACAAAATGCTATCACATGCAGCAGCGGAGGCCAGGCACATACAACACACACACACACACACACACACACACATACACTTATACTCCATCATAGTAAACTTAGAATTTGGTGATCAGTGGTCATTGTTGACACACCACAGCACACAACAACAAAATGTGTCCTTTGTATTTAACCCATATGCGACATCGTGACATAGCAGGGGGCAGCTAATTCAGTGCCCAGGGAGCAGTGCTTGGGGGCGGTACCTTGCTCAGGGTACCACAGTGCTGCCTTACTGGTCGGGGATTCGAACCAGCAATCTTTCAATCACAAGTGCGCTTACCTAACCATTAGGCCACTACTGCCCACTTGCTAAAATGTTTAAAATACTAATGAATATAATGTGAAATTAGCAGTGGGTGATAGCAAACAACTTATCTTGTAATTAGTCAATGTAATTAAAATGACTTCCAGTGTATACTTGAAACTCAACCAATCAGATTTCATATTATCCCGGGTGAGAACAGGGAGGGTGCCATTACAAGGTGCAAATAACCGATGGGAAAGGTCCGATTTAAGTTTGACTCGGGCTTTGACACTGAAAGATTGACAGCTTGGCCTCTAATCTTTTGAATATTGTAATACGCGAGTGGTGCCACAGCCTATAGGCTCTTGCAGGCGTGGTCTCACAAAACCCACATGCCAACAACTAAGAGCGACATTGCCGCAAGCACTGGCTCCATGGTGGAGAAAATGGGTCCCCACATGTGTGTGGGTGCATGTTCCTACCCTGTAGCGGTGTCCTTTATGCACGCTGCCCAGGAAACACTGCATACAAAGGACGCAGGTAGGGTCGGCGGCGCACTCCCTGTGGGCATGGAAGAGATGGCACATGGTGAGAACGCATGTACGTAGGCACACGGCCCACTGCAACCCCTGCACTTAGCTGGGACCGTTTGGCCAAGGGGGGGGGTTTCCATAATGCACGGTAAATGCTTGGGCCATGCAAACTGGGATGGGCACCGTAATGCCACTCGTCCCGTCTGCCTGACAGAGATCCAAAGCCTCAGAGACTTGCTCTTCTTCAGGAAGTCCAAAAGCCTCCCTACCACGACAACACACGCTGGAGCGGGAAAATCCCTCACCTGCAGGAGTAGGTGGGCTCGCCGACCTTGAAGACATGGCCGCACAGCTGCGAGGGCTGGTTGCTCTGCTCCAGCTTGGCCAGGCCTATGGAGGGGTCCTCCCCGCACAAGTACCACTCCAGCGGTCCCTGCAGAAGCAGCTGGGCCAGAAGATCCTCATTCTGGGGGTTCAGGTTGGGCCCCAGGCAGTAGATCTTGGGTACATAGCAGGCCAGGTGCTGGTAGACTGCCTTGGGAAGGTCGGAGGCTTGGAGCCATTTCTGTGCAAATAGAAGTGGGTGCTTCATTATTGTGACAGAGTTACTGTGCTGCCTAAACACAAAGCCATAATCCACCATAAACCAAAAGGATGCCAGCCAAAACACAGCTATCTTAAACCCCCCCCAACCCCCAACCCATAACAGTGAACACACAGAAATAGGCGACAGAAAGAAAAAGTAACCGACACTGCAAAGGGAAGAGGGTGATATATGGTTTGAAAGAGAGATGGCTGGGTTAAGATTAGATTAAGATTAGACAATTATCTTACACTGCAGGGGGCTAAGATGAAACACTGAAGTGTAGTTTCTCTTTACTTCATAATCAGAATTGTATCCCACTACAGTAACCCGTCCCGTAAATAGAACAGTTTTGTATTAATAAACAAAAGGTCATCTGACCAATGGTGTGTCCAACCAAACTAAACAGCAGCATGCAAACGCTGGCCTGAGTCAGTGAACACAAGCTTTGGGGCACAAGCTCTCAGATTAAGAAGAGGTAAACATGCCAAGTGCGTCGCTGTGTGTGTGTGTGTTTGTGTCTCTGCCAGCTGCTTCATACAGAACAGTCTGTTCTTCTAACCCTTCACTTTCCTCACAGGACAAACAACACACCCCCATTTCAAATCAAAAAAAAAAAAAACAAGATAATACATTGGGCTCCTGAACCCTGTGTTACTGAAGACAAGTTTTCTTTTTCAATGAAAACCCTGCTAATATTACACAAAAGTATTCAGCTTAAATTAAAAGGGGCTGTGAAAAGGGGGCTGTGCAGACCATGCAAGTCGGTCAACAATCTGTGGATAAGATGGCCGCATTTATTACTCCGGAGCTTTTCGTTGCTAGAAAGTTCCTGACATGGCACCAGGAAAAATATTTTGAGTTCCTAGCCAGTAATCATGCGAATTCACCATCCATATAATCTTCTCCATCAAAAGGTGAACATTTCAAAAGTATCTGAAGAGCTCTCAATAAGGTGGCCTTGTTTAACTTATCTCATCTGAAAACATCCCAACCTACTCGGAAATTCCCTGCCGTGTTCAGACAAGCACCATCTCCCTGACAGAAACTCAAATATCCTGTGCAAAAACGTAGTATGGGGAGACATTTCTGGAGTTGCATGCTTCTGCTTAATGTGTTGTTTTGATCAGGCCCCCACTTGGGACATGCTACCACTCCGACACACCCCACCAAGACCCTGCAGGTGTAACTATATGATAAACAGCAGGGCATCAAACAGCTGTTGTTCTCAGCTATCGCACAACCAGTAAACAGATTTCTACACAATATACTGCACCTGTTTTTAGAATGGGGAAAACCCTGAACCATCAAAAAAAAACAAGTTACTTACTTTTTCCTCTATCCTTTCACAAACTACCTGATGCCCAGCATTTTCCACCCTGTGAGATTTCACACACACATCCAAAGGGGGAATCTGTTCTCCCTTATAATTAAACCACGCACAAGGCAGCTTCTCAGCTGTGCTTAAAATAACATTCAGACAAGACATATTAAATACATGCAGAAACTGCACTTTTGCTGACCTACAAAAATAACACACAATGCAGAAATGGCCACTGTATAGCACAATAATCACTCCTGTTCATTTAAAAGCATAAGCAGGAAGAGCTGCGGGTTTCCAAGCTTATAAGAATCAGTTAAGCCACAGACAGAACACAGAAATCCCAGTAAATTGAATAGATGACACAAAATCGCTCATCAATGGCACAAATAAGAGCTTTTCAGTTAAGCGTCAAAGATCTGCTAACCTGGATTTAATTTTGAGCTTTTACGGCGGTTTCCTAAATAAATATTCATACTGGCAAGCTGACACCCAGACACCCAGACAGGTGTTTTCTCTGTACAACAAAATTACTGCAGATTTTGTAATCTATGTCTCCTTAAGCGTCCACACCATATTTTATAACTACATGAAAACAAAATATATTAATAACTCACCAATACTTGACAGTAAATAAAACATTATGTATGTACTGAGAGTGAGCTATTACCGGGCTGCACTATAGATATGCACCTAGATGTCCAGCTATGTGTGTGCACATATATCAAAAACTGTATTTGGTGACAGCAGTTAAACGCTTCCAGATCAGTGGATTCATTAATACAGCGCGAGGGTATTAATCTAATTTCGCCTTATTCTAGTTAAAATGGGAGGATATAAATGTTAGCAAGGAAATTATTTCAGGTGGATATTGTGATCAAATGGCTAGTATGTGGCATAAACACAATTACAGTTGACCTGTAATGAGAAAGCACACTTAAAAGAGCAATACGTTTACAATTACACCTAACATTCAGTATCCACAACGCCAACCAGTTCACAGGCGCAACCTATTAGTTAGTTAGCAACGAGAATAAGCCGCAAGGCTGTTCACTTGGCGATAACAGCTGTTTTTGCGAGCTAAACATACAGCTGTAGCCAAACATACCAAACTATAACAGTACGGGGAAAATATTTTACGACAATACTAATCGATGTCGGAATTCCAAAGCTACCGAGAGCACTGTCAGTAAAGGCGGGGGGAATAAATGTCATTTTCAGGACGTGTTGTACAAAGCAGCGTTTCGCTGAGCCAGCTGAGTTAGCAGGCTAACGGCGTAGCAAACTAGCAGCTAGGGCCGCAAACACCAAAACAAGCCGAGCTCGGAGGGGAAAATTTATCAACTTTCATCGCGCCGCGGACAGAGAGCGACTCCCTCGCTTAGCTCTGCCGCCAAGCACGACCGCTGTCGCCTACCAGGGCCGTGTCCTTAGCGGAGAAGTCCAGGAATTCACTGCACAGGGCGGACGGTGCTTCGCGATCTGACTCGGCCGCAGCCATCTTGAGCAGCTCGCTCTGGCCCTCCCTCGCGACCAGGTGCCGGAAGCGGAAATCAGACGCCGCGTACCACGCGCCGCCGCCACACGCGACTCCCGTGTAGCTGATCTATGGCAAACGGGGAGCTGATGCGGCTTTTCACGGATGTACGATTATGGGTGTGGGAACAATCACAGCAATCATTAATTACATCACTATCAACGACAAGTAGTGCAAGAGGCAGGCCCAGTTCTAGACTGCATTCAAGGAGGGGGGGACAGTAAGAGATGTTGGTGGGTTGCCAACATCTAGTGTTATACTTATATGTTTAAGCTATAAAGTGGTCTGTTTTATGTTGTTTATTTTTTAAAGCTAAAGTACACCATAGTTATAATTAATATTTTAAACCCACTAATGAATAATCTTAGTATTTTGATCCCACGCCCATAATATTCTCTGTGTTTGTTTTGCTTCCCTTTTAAGTATTTTTTCCCTCTAATTTTCATTTTTCAGCGACCCATTAATTATATCTAATTGTATGTTCTCTATTGCAGGATCAGTCTTATGTTTCTTAGTGCAAAAACCCTAACAAATTCATCCATATCTAGTGCAGCTGTTATGGCCTCATGAGCCAGAATCACCAAGTTTTTCTTTCTCTCATGTAACATTGTGCATTGGAAGGGTGATAGGGCACATGATAAAGTGGAGAAAGAAGTCTCACATGCGGCAGATGAAACTCCAATCACAATAGCAGTTACATAGAGATGACGGAGCTGAGGAAAAGCTTCCTTAAACTGTGTGTTTGCAAATGGTGCAGAGGTCTGCAACAGCAGAGGTGAACTTCTTGTCTAGCATGACTTTTGCAACACAAATTTCATTAGAAAGGCTGTCGCTGCAGGCAGAACCTGCCAGCTACTGCAGGGGGCTTAACAAGGCAGCATCCAGAAAAGAGGAAGATTGAGGGAGAAGGCAATTCACTGCCATCATCAGATCAAGACTGCCTCTGGAGAACCAGGTCTCCATCTCCACAATGGCTCTGTCCAGAATGTTGAGAAGACCTCTCTTCAGAGCCTGGCTAGGACTCTCAGAGGTTTCGGTGTGACCTACAGTGTATAAAATGAACCCCTAGTTGCGGGAACAGGGGGGTCTATCTCAAAATTAGTCAGTGACTCATCATCTGTCATCTTCCTCAGAGTCTGTAGAGATGCACTGACTACTTCACCAGCAAGGCAAAGATCAACAGAAGGAGCCTGTAAAATAGCATTTGCAGGCTTCAAGGCATCAAGCACTTTCAGAAGGAATCTACCTATTTCAAAGAAATGATGTTTTCTCAGCATCATCAACAAACCTAATGCCTCTGTTCAGTATTCACATCTGCTACACTGTCCTCTGAAATCTCTGAAAGGATGCTAAGGATGGCATCCTGATTTTCCACAAGACACTTTGTCAAATTGTGGTGACTTGTCCACCGAATCTCCAGCAGGCATTTAAGGGATTTAATAGTTTTGTGACACGTAATGATGATGGAACAAGGAATGTAGTGATCATTATAGCTCAAAAAATGTTTTTGCATATGGTTCTGCCTCTATTGCATGAACCACTGCTAAGTGCAGCTGGTGATTATAGCAGTGGATATACTTACTCTACTTAAGAACGAGATATGGTCTGAATGGCTGTTCGCAACTTGAAATGTTCGTAAGTCGTTATTCAACATCATTTTAAGGGCATACGCAAGTATTAAGAACTATGATGCCAGGAGTACGTACGCTACACTGCTGTCCGGCGGGAGTGGTGGCCAGAAGTCGTATTAAGCGGAACGGGAGCGCAGAAAAAAAAATGATGTTGCGGACAGGAAATGGGAGTCCAGTGAACACAATTTGGACTTAAAGATCCTCTTCGTTCGTATGTCTGAAAGTTTCTAAGTTGAATGTTTGTAAGTAGAGGAGCGTCTGTATATTTACCTATCTTTTTTGCAACAAGGCCTGGACCCCACCCCTGATCCCACTCATAACTGAGGCCCCATTGTAACACTGACTAATAAATTGTTCTGCACTGAGTCAGAAAGATGATTTATTATTTGGGAGGTAATAAATTTTGCGTCCAGCTGGCTCAGATCAAGAAGACCAATCAGGTGTTCTTCAGGAATGCCATCACTCATAAACCTAATTATAATTGAAAGAGTTTCCACATTGCATCTGCCCCTAGTTGATTCACTTTTAAAGCCAAACCCTGTATGATCTGCATTATTGTATTTCTTTTTGATCTCCTTTAATAGTAAAGAGGCTAGAGTGTCAATTACTTAATTCTGAATGTTTTTGGATGTGTGTTTTGCATTTTGAGAAATACTTTTTGCAATTTCATTAAGCTTGGGATCCTATGCCAGTGTGTATTCAAAAAGCTTTAGGAAGAGGCCAGCAGACTAATGCTGTTCATCATCACCATGCTCCTTTCTTTGCTACAGTACCATGAAAAGGAAGCTCACTAACTGAAAGGAACTTTACTACCTCTCCTATGCTTTTGACACAGAATGCATTTTTTTCTATTTGGGTGGGCCCCAAAAGGCTTGCGATAGTTTCCCCAGTTGCCTCCCTCTTTTGCATTTGAGACCACATTACTACATTCTTCAAATGACCATTTCTAGATGCATGCTTGCTGAATCCCTTGTCTTTCTCTAATGCCGTTTTCCAATTATTAAATCCTTGCTTGGTAAAAACAGTATCTATGTCGTTAGAAGCACTGAATTTGCGACAGGGGAAACAGAAACATGAATCTAGCTTTGTAGAGTACTCTAGCCACGGTCTCCCATGGTACCAACCGGGGTTGAATGCACGTGCAATCTGGGCGAAGTTACACTTAGAAAAAGCTAGGTTAGTGGGCTGAGACAGAGCACAGCTACCATCAGCTGGCTACCATCAGTGATCCTTCCAGGGGTGTAGTACACCAGGTAATGGGATTGAGGAGTGAGGTGCTTGGGCAACTGTGCTGTGCCCTGATGGCTTGGGATGTGCTGGGTTGAGAAGCAGCCGCTTCAAACATTGGGGGGGTTCAACTTTCCTGACTGTTGCTCAGGAGAAACAGCCTTGCTAGATTTAACAATCAGAAATCGATGCATAATGAAGAGAAAAAGGATAGCGAAAGAGTACAAACCCAGGGTCAAGTAACACTGAAATTGGGGGGATCTGAATACTAGCTAACACAGACGAGAGCAGTCAGCTAACCACCAACTTGCAGCTAACGTTAGCTCGAAATCAGTCTAAAACAAATTTAAATGAAATTCCCAAGAGATAGAACAAAGCCAAAAAAGAGAAACTAAGAAAGAATAAAAAGAAAAGGAATACCAAAAAAGTAAAGATACACATGACCGGTAAGAGTGCAGCTAATGCTAACATTATCTAACACCGACTATACTCTGTTATAGTAATCCATCTACTGCTCAATGTAAATATTTCCTGATATATCAGCCCAAAATCTTACAGACCAACTGAGAGAATAGACAGGATGCATGCAACTATGAGAGTTGACACTGACTGCGCTGCTCTGACTGCATCACTGTATTTTACTCTGGGCAAACCGATTTTTAGGGGTGGATATTTGGTGTTTGCAAAGCTAAAGAGCCGCCTATGTAGAATCTTTGGCATTAGTGGGGCAGGCGGAGCATTTGGTGCCCCCCGTGCCCCTGCCTAGAACCGGCCCTGGCAAGAGGTATAATTAAAATGCAAGAGGGACCATAAAGAGGATTAAAAGTTTCCACTCTAGGTTGCACAAGTACAATAATAATAGTTTCTAACTGATGTGATATATTTGTCCATTTATGCCAGTGTTGATTATATAAAGACATCGATATAAGGGAAACATTGCTTTGCCATACATGTGTTGCTTCAAGGAGGAAGCAAAGAGACAACAATTAATTAAAACAAGACAATGTATACCATTTTTGTAACTGAAATTATACCTATCGTCACTGACATATAACCAATATAGCCACCGTATTCCTAAAGTACGAGCTACGCTTTGTCATAAAATCCACGGAGAATTGATGTTTTGTTTTTAAAAAAATGTTTTATTATAGTATTTAAATTTCTTTAACTTCCTAACACTCTATTTTGTCATTGGATCTGTTTCATTGTAGACATTTAACCTGTTTCTATGTTTCTCCATCTCCTTATGCTTAGAAAATATGATTGTTCATGGTAAAGGATAGATAACATTTAATGTGAAACTTGAGCCATTAAAAAGATTTTTTGGGCCCCTTTGGAAATATGCCTACTATAATACGGAGCCCCTAAAGTCCCATAAAGTGAATTTTATTATCTTGTGCGCACAAGATAATTAACTTGTGCAAATTTTTTTTTAAACACCATATGGGACTTTAGGGGCTCCATACTATAACATAATAAGGCCTCTAAATAATAATTATAATAAATACAAATTATATTTAAATTTTGACCATAACAAGACTGATACATCAATAAAGTTGTTTTACTGGTCCCTCTAGCAGGGTATCATGAGCCTGAAGGCTAATGGCCCTGATGTATGCCAGGAAATAGACCACATGACTACTCCCAGTGTCACATGGTACACTCCGCATAGGTCAGTACCAGGTGGAAACCCACTGCACCCTGGGAGCTCTCAGAGTCTTTGATGTCTTGGTGCACGGTCTGTGTCGTCCGCTGGTTGGCTGGGTACCTGAAGTAAGAGATGCCAGACCTCAGAAGCAATGTCACTGCTTATTGGCTATTGATACCATACAGGCTAATTAACCAGCCAACCAGTGTACGGCACTATATTCCACACACTGCTTGTCAGCCATTTTAACATGAGCCTGGTGCCTCATAAATAAACACACACTTCATATAAAATAGCATAAAATGGCTACTTGAGCCTGATTATTGCTATCTTTTGGCAGCCTTAGTAAGACACTCATGTCTTGCTTACAGTGCAAATAGAAAACTCAAAACATCTAGGAACTGGAAATGGAGCTACCTAAGAATAACACCCTGTGAAGGTTACCAGAGCTGAAGGACAGTGACACTTTACCGGTTTATTGAGGCATGATGGGGGGGGGGCTCCCTTCACCGGCATCCTCTGTGGTCTCATTCTTTACACCTGCGGAGGACGTTAACACAGTGTCGGCTCTGTCCGGGTGAATCACTCCAAAATCACTATGTGAAGCAGCACTTTGTGGTTTCAGTGGTTGTTAAGAACAGGGAGGGTGTGAGTCATTGTTTTAATATTCTCTCTGTGGCTCTGAGCTAGAATGACTGCTTTCTCTGTATAGTACACTGTGCAAACTCTGTCTTATCTACACACAATGTATTTTCTGTGCGGTCTTATGCCAGAATGAATACACTTGGATTAATAGTTCTCTGGTTCTGGTCCTGATCAGCTATTTGTGCCGTGTTTCCCTAGAAATTTTAAATCATCCGTGGGTTTCTTTGCAGTTCTGTGAGCGGATGGTACTGACATAACCTGGATGTGGACTGTATCAGGTTCTGTAATAGAACTTGCAGCTCCTTCACGTCCATCTTCAGTGCGCTTAGGTCCTGGCTCAGCTTGTTCTGGCCCATCTCCAGGTCCTGGACAGTACTCAGCCACCATCCCTCGTTTAGCAGCACCGACCTTTCCAACCAAAAAAAGTTAGGGGGAAATACTCTGTTTATTGGGAATTTACAGGGACATGGCTATAAAAACCGGTCTCCCTGCTAGGGTTTTTATTTTTAATCTAAATAAATACCAGGTATATATGTTATAGAATCTTCCAAGTGGGGGGTCCCCGACAGTAGAGGTATAATATTCCTCAAGGGTATGAATGACGCTTTTTCATATTCAGGGGCCCCTGTTAAGTGTTGGGCCCTCTGGATCTGTCAGGGGGTCCGTGCCCCTGGCTAGTACATAAGTATCCGTACAATTACAGGCCCGGTGCTTTGGGCTACTACCCACCTGGGTCTTCTCTTTCTGTCACCCCTTTCCTCCGGGTCCAGCGGGGACATGTGCCTGTTAATCTTCAGGAGCTCATCCAGAGTCTCCTGTCACAATAAAGGGCCAAAAAACAGCCATCAGAGATATTTCCAACAAAGGACTGTGAGCGTGGTACCAGCAGGACCTCCCACCTCCCTGCGCTACCTTGACCCCCACGGCTATCTTCCTGGTCTCTTCATGCCGTTCAGGATCGGTGACAAAGTGCTCGTCACAGAACTCGCCAAGGGGCGCGCAGCGGCGCTGGACATAGCGGTCGTCGCAGAGGGCTCTCAGACAGGGCATGGACTCCTCCACCTGCAGGATGACGGCGGCCTGCTGCATAACGCCATTGGCCTGAGCATTCTCGTACACCCTGGGAGGGGGGACACTCGTGAAACACACCACCTGGTAGGAAGCAGGACACCCACGTCTCACACCGCCATACCTTTGGAAGGTGTCGGACAGGAGTGCAATGAGCAGGTTGACGCAGAGTATAGCCGACAGACCCAGGAAGGTTCCGCAGAGCAGGTAGGCCATCATCGCGTCCATGGCCACCATGGCATCAAATTCATACTCGTCCACCAGCGTGATGCGGTACAGACTGTATAGCAGCTGGGGGACTGTCTGCATGCTGGGCACAGTCTCCATGCCTGAACAAAGCGTGAGAATGAAGTGGAGCGAGACAGAACCATCGGCTTACTGATGGCAGGAAAAACTGAATCCACTCACTGACATGGTGAGTGCAAGCTTCCTCGGTGATTATACCTTTGGCAGTCCGATTGGGCTTGTGGAATGTCGGTACCTATTTGGATATCCCCTTACCTCCAAATATGATCCAGAAGGCGCAGGCATAGGGAATGAAGATTTCCACGTACAAGAAGAGGAAACGGAGGACGTCACCGACGATGTTGCCAAGCATCACGATGAATGGGCCCATTTCCCTGACGACACAGCACAGTGCAGGATGTCAGTACATCCCACACCCACATGCACTTTCACGTCCCTCCAGTGCAAAACCACAATGATGTGTATTAGACAAACATGTCACTTTTAAGAGAACAGCATCTTTAATGCCTTACAGCAATTAATAAGTAAAGATGTAATTATGAGAGTAAAGGCGATGAATTTAATTGGACTGCTGAGGATCCCTCTAATGAAGGATCGAGCGTCCCAGTGGTGAATTAGCCTGTGGAGTCAAAAACACAAAGTCTCCCATGGTGATCTGAAGGCTCTGGCCATCTGGCGAGTGGATACCTGATGATTCTATCCCACTGTCGTCACGGTTACCTTAAGGCTCTGGCAGGGAGTCACTTTTGCGGCATTGCCATGGTTACCTAAAAGCCCTGACATGTTTCATCAGCCGTAGCCAGAGGAAGATGATGGTCACGGCGAAGAGCCGGAGGCTGTACTCTCGCAATGCGCTCGCGACAAGAAGGATGTCGGCCACATGGACTCCGAAGACCGCCGTTAGCAGCACGTACACCAGCCAATCAAATACATTCCTTAAAAAAAAAAAATACACCAGTTGACAGGTGTGACTAACATACCTCAGTTATAAGCTAAACCTCAAAATGGATCCATTTGTGTCTCAAATGAACCTACTTTGAGCGTTTTAAAGTTCTGTCACTCTTATGGAAATATTTTAAAGATGCAGATTATGAACTTCTTGACAAGGACAATTTACCGTGGAAACAGATGGCAAGATAAAAGCCAACCTGACAGCAGATGAAAGGCATACATGAGCACCTAGGAGCATGCTGGGTCATTTACCAGAGATCTCGGTAGTAGTCTGGCTTCATTTTCCTGACAAATTCAATTTGCTTCTCCAGGAAGTGCTGCTCCTTTTCAAACAGGAAAATGAAAGCTCCTCAGTCTCTACTAATTACACCTCAGACCCCTGATTTTTTTTCCTGGTATATCTGAAGTGAAATAGAGGCTCAATGCGGTTTGTCATATACTTTATTTAAGCAAGAAGTCAGCTGAGAAGGTAATTGTGACCAGCAGAGAGTGCTCTTTGCAGTAATGGACCGTAAAATGGGTTCGTAGGGAAAAAGCCGTATGCAGGTGCTGTGACGGGTCAAGCTCTCTGTTTCTCTTCAGATCTTTTGGAGCCGCACCGTCGTATGACGCGACACACACAGCACAAATGGTGCTGACCTGGGGCCACATGGGGTGCACACAGTACAGGTCGTCATGGACGCGGCGCTCAAGCCAGCTACGCCACCTCTGCAGCTTCTTGTGGGAGCGAACCAGCTCAGCCATCTCCCGGGAGACCTCTGCCACAGTGAGCCCCAGGGCGAGAATCGCCACCAGCACCCTCCACCAGTCCTCCATGGAGTAAAGGGAGGTGGAGAGGGAGAGAGATGGGGGGAGGGATGAGAGGATGTATCATTGGTGGTGACAGTTTGGTCACTTGCCTTCCCTTTCTGTCCTCATTGATTAGCCCTTTGTTCATTCTCTCTCATGATCGTCCTGTCTTTGATTTTCGCTACGAGATCACGCCATACTCCCTTATCTTTCTTGTCAATCTCTCCCCCCCTTCTCAATAATCACTCCCCCCCCCCCTCCTTCAGGGGTCCCATCTTTTCGTCCTTCCTCACCTCAGGAAAAACATAAGGATGCTCCTCATCTCGGACCATGGACACTGAAATGGCAACCGTTGTCCAGGAAACGATGAAGAGGAAATTTAAAATCAACAGTATCCAGGCACCAGTTCTGTAAAATAAAAAGGATAAATGGAGTGTTGTATAAGTGAAGACCTCTCAGATACCCTCAGGCCAGCCAGCCCCGATGCTCTGAGATGGGAGCCAGATAAGAGATCCGCAGAAAGAAGGCCAACCGAACGATTTATCTCTGAGCCTCTCTTCCACGTTACTCACGGCAGATGAAGGGGCTTCAGATGGCACACTAGATAAAGCTACAGCTTAGTCTTCAGAGGAACAGGGTACTTACTCTTTATTGCTTTACCAAAATATCCTGCTCCTCACCTGTCCTTGGATATATCTGACCCTGCTGCATGAACCCCCGCCAAATTTGTTGCCCCACCCCTGCCAGACTTTGATTCATCCATGAACATCTCTAGCGAGTCCCTGCTTCAGATTCTTCCATCCCGACCCAGGACATACCTGCCATACAGGTTCCACTTCACTGTGATCAACTTCAGCACCACTGGGTGCATGATTAGGTCCAGCTTCCCTTTCTGCACGATGAACTCCAGCTGTCGAAGCGAGATCTGGGATAGAGCGCCAGGAACATGTGACCCTCAGGGGGGGGGGGGGGGGGGGGGGGGGGGGGGGGGGGGGGGGGGGGGGGGGGGGGGGGGGGGG
>JAODKC010000114.1:948827-960997 GCA_026777985.1 Mormyrops attenuatus
CCATATTCAGCACCTTTCTGCGCCTCTCCCTTTAGCCCCCCCCTCCCCGGTTTGCTACAGATATGAAGACTAATGATTGACGTGCCAATTTCCTTTCTCCCGAAGCAGACGTCTCAAGGTCTGCACTGATTCTGTAGGTCTGCAAAACCAATGAATGGAAATATGAATAAAAAGACACCAAAATACTGATAAAGCAGCAAATCAGGTATTGAAGGTAAATGTCTGATTGATGCTGACAAGGTGCAGCTCGGTCATCGTCGCTGTGTGAAACTCACCCGCCAGGCCGTTGGATCTCTGCTCAGAAGGTACGCCCCAAGTTCTCCCCATAAATTAGACGCCACAATTAAACCCCACACCAGCATGACGCCTGGTCCTAACTGTGATGGGAAAAGACAATCCATCGCATCATCATACTGATAAGGCAGTGCTACTTTTTTATACGCCGAGCGACAGCCCATCCGTGTAATTTATTTATGCCGTAGCAGGAGACGCTAAACGCCTGACATCGTTAACGCTGCCTGCAGATTAAGACGAATGTGGACTTTGAAAAGCCGCAACAAGCGGCGTCGATTTATCCCGCAGGACGCCAACGAAACTGCGCCCTCTTTGTCGCCTCCACTGACGCAGGTACCCTGCATCGGTCCGTCTCATTTTCCGCGGTGTGAACACAAAATGCCCAGTTAGAACCCATCACACCATTTGTGTTTACTGCCCGGCAAATCATTAGCTTCCCCAAGTGCGACGACTGTAGCCTGTGACTGATCCCTCGTGTGCGAAAACAACAGGACCTCTCAGGCCTTAATTAAAGAACCAAGGTGAGACTGACACAGCTCCAGAATAACAGTCAATTAATATGTGTGACAAAAGCAGACCTACAAGCCATTTTTATTGACTCGCTGATGTCACCCATTGTCACAGCCCAACGATACCATCCCAAAACGAATAAAACATGCAACCAATCGATTCAAGGAACATCACATTATGGACCAGTGGGTTGCAAAACATGCCTACTCTTTCGATATTGGTCCCTCCAGTACTAATCAGTCCAGTACACATACTTCCAGTGCTCGTCCAATGAACAACATCAGCCCAGAAGATTAGATCTAGATCCTTCTACACAGACTTCCATTCAAGACAAACGAACACAGTCCTTTCTGACGCATTTACCCAAATCCAACAGGGGACTACTTAATATACCACAAAGGCGAAGGTCTCCACACCGTCTCAGATGCAAGCTGCAGGAACATTTCTGTGGCGTGAGTAATGGGACTCTACGGTCAATTTCAGACTCCCGCTTTGCATTGTGACATTACCCAACCGCGGTCACCTGTCAGGAAGACCTTGGGCGCAGACTCCGAGGACGACCCATCCATCATCCTGACCGCGGGCCACTCTCTCAAGATGAGTGCGTTAAAATGCGTGCCACCGTCCTCCCGCGCCATCGTGCCATCTTCGGCACTCAAGCACAGATCTTCTGAGAGCATCGGGGAGGGAGCTGGCTCTCAGACAGGGAGGAGGGACAAGCTACGAAGGACGTGTCCCTCCCTGACCCCTTGGTTGTCTTTTATATGCATGATTTGATGAAGTCCTAAATACAGGGATATGTGAACTATCTGGCTTTGAAGCAGAGACATCGGCACCTCATTCCCTCGGCGTAACCCCACCCAACTCTTCTCTGCTGCACTTGACTGCTTGCGGGTGGTAATGGGCACAAATCTTCACTACTGCTTTTCTGCTGGATACCAGCTGTCACACAGCGTAGCGTAGTGGCTCAGCGGGTAGCAATGTTTTCTCGCACCTCCAGGGCTGCGAATTTGAATTGGACCCAAGCGTTTGGCGCTCGTGCGCGTGTGTCTGGTTGCGCATGTATCTGAATGGTGGTGTGTGTTTACCCCTACAGCGCAGAGACATGCAGCTCTGGTGAGGCGACGACCCAGAATTGTCCTTAAGGCACGTGAGACTCTGCTTGCCAAGAAGGGTTCCACCTCAGTGCAACCATAACTGGATGAACAGTGACAGAAATTGAAGGACATTTGCAACAGTGATGTCCTTACATCTAAAATATAAGATTTACGTAGATAGCCGAGAATTTGTGCACCATCTGAAACAACGGCTTCCATAAGGGTGCTGATCTGAAAGTGGTAAAGAGTGAGGGACAGCAGAAAAGAGTCTAGATGACCGTATAGAGCAGGGATGGCCAATCTTATGCAAAAAGGACCACTGTGTGCGGGTTTCCGCTGCAAATCCCCAATTAGATTACTAATTCAAGGACTGATTGGCTGTATAGAGTCCTCACACCGGGGTTTGAACAGCTGACCTAAAGGTTATCGCAAAAAACCTGCAGGCTCAACGGCCCCTTGCGGATAAGATTGCTCACCCCTGGTGTAGATCGAGGAACAGCATCTCACCCATTGGATGGAGGCATAAAGCCAAACAAATGAATTTCACAAAAACATACATAACTGTGAAACTCCATTTACATTTTAAAATTCTCTTTCTAAAAGTAAATCAGTTTAAAACCACATAGCACTGCCCAGGAAATGTTTTGGGGTGACCTTTGGGGAGAAGAATGGCCATATGACAAAGGACCATTTTTTATTTTTTTTTACACCAGTGTTTCTCAGCCCCGGACCTGGGGACCCACTCTGAATTATTTTTGTTCCAACTGATCTCTTAATTAATTAGCTCATATTGTGCTTTTAATTAACTGCTGGTTTGGATTTGATCTCTTGACAGTTACCTAAAATAAGTCTTTTGTGAAACCTAAGTGTTTCGGGTCGTTTGTTTATCATTATTATGTGATAAAAGCAGTCGGCGCTTACGTCTGTTTGCTCTTGTGTGTCCCTGCGACAAATGAGCTCTAAATGATTATTTATTCAATGAATAATTGTTCCAGACCTTGAACGGTTTATTAATTAAAAACATTAATCTAAGTGATGAATATTAATCTTAAACCGCATGCTAATTAGCAGCAGAGGTTTGTTTAAGTAGGGCAAACTCGCAAAAGCACAGCGATTTCTTTTTTTTTTTGCATTAATCTTTCGCTTAAGGCAAAATGTTATTGGATCGCGGTGGGATGGACCTATCCGCAGCACCCCCAAAGCCGTCTAGCCGTGTGTCTCGCATTGGCATGAGGCGAAAATCAAGCTATGGGGCTCCCGCTGGGGGTAGCAGAGGGCTCCGTCTCCAGCTGTCTGCGAAGCATCGGGACGTTCGCTGCGGTTTGGAGACAGAGGAATCAGCCGTAAACCGCGAAGAGAAAACCTGCATAGTGAAACGAGCTTCCTTTTTATTGTGTAACCTTGTTGTTATCGGTTCATCGCCTTTTCATATTTAACGGCCAATGAAATGCAGGCGAAAGAGAAATACGGCAGCCATGCAGTATAATTATGATGCACGGGATTACAGATTCCTTAAAACAAGCAATTTACTGAAATCCTGCGATGTCTTCAGTAGGGCTCGTCAGGTTGCAGGAAAACCCCTTTCTGTTTTATTAGACAGTGGGCAAAGCAGAGCGGACAAGAAGAACTCTAAGTGTCATATCCCGGCTAAAATTAAAATTTTACGGTCTTAATAAGAAACAGAAAGAACCCAGTAACCTCTATGCCACTGTTTTAAAAAATAATAAAAAAGGTTAGCGCAGATTCAATTACTGCTGAACCGCTTCCAGGGATATGTAGAAAATGTATAGGGAAAATGATTAGGGGAGTTAACATCGTCGTTAACTGCTGTGCAAAGCGCCGTTTATTTAAACCCGTCAGCTGGTAACTAGAGCCGGAGGCCACTGGAGGGCCAACTACACTATAAACCCCAGTGAGACATAGGTTAATTTGGGGCAGTGCTGAGGACTTGCTGGCTTTAACACTTCTGCCCTTCATTGTTAAACTCCCGCCTCTTTTCATGGGGGTTGCCGTTTCACACCTTATCTGGGTAAAAAGAAGGTGACTTGTGTTTACCTGCAGAACTCGGGCTAAATTGGGGTTACCGGCAGTCCTGGCGTAAATAGGACTACGCTCTCTGCAGAGCCATTAGGGTGGAGTTCAGCTACGCCTCCCATCGGAGCGAAGACCCACATAGCTGCTGCATCAACGGCTCTGCTTCCTGCAGATGAATGCGTGCATCCACCTTCAGCACACCGGCACCCGAGACGAAACCTCAGCTTTAAAAGATGAACAGGGGAGATGAATGGGGGTAAATATTAATGAAAATTATTCTTAGCCAACAGTCAGGAAAGACACTTAACTGCAATGTACCAAAAAATCAATAGCAATTTATTCTCTCCTTGGGCTCCGAACAGAGTGAGTAAATAATACTGCCCCCCCTTCCTGCCCTGGGTACACTCCGGCGTCTCGCTGCTCGGACCGTCTCCGGACTCCGGATACGTGCTACGGTCCTGGTGAATTTGCTGCCACCCCAGAGTTCAGGAAACCACACCAAGAGCAACCGTCCCTCAGTGCCTCGCAGTTCTGGAGTCCGCGTCTGACAGAAGGTCTGCAAAACGACCGCAGGTGCACCAGAGCCGGGACGATTCAGCTGGAACCGTCAGGCCAGCTGTTCTGGATCCTGGCCCTGGTGACCTCCCGTGACCCCATCTGCTCCGGCGTGTGCGCTGCTTGTCACTCAGACTGACCTCATCCTCAAAGAGGCGACCAGCATGCTCACGGTCTCCGAGTAACCACACCAGGCAGGCGCACACACCGCGACGCCTTTCTTCTCTCTATAAGGGGTTGCCGTGTGACAGCTATTGATTTAGAACCATTACACACAATTTTTCTACTGTGAATCATATAGGCGTTCCAGATTTTGATATCGGTGAGTGACGGCCACCATTAGTCAGAATAGTGCGCAGACTACACAGGGCTGACAACGTTAAACGAAAAAAGACCCCACCCCCCCCAACAGTGTTTCTCAGAATGACTGCTGGCAGACAGTCCGTCTTATTTCATCAAAACTGTCATGTTATTTCCCCAGGCAAACTGGCCCGTTAGCTGGCACTTTATTTTTATTCATAAGCGAACTTAGCGAGTCGGTCTCCTTATCATTTCCTATTAAGTAACACATTCCTGGGCAAATTGAGCTGATGCCACTGTGCTGCACTAATAGCGCTGCGACAGCAGCGGTGTCAGCGGCCTCACTCAATATGCTATAACGATAAGACATATTATAAGCATATATATATATATATTTCACACCTATGCAATGGGGGGGAGGGCCACTGTCAGTCCCAGGAGGGTAAATCATGCAACTATATGCCTTCTCCTTAATTTTCTTCAAGCTGATTCTCATGCCCACTAGTTATTCATATTCATGTGTGTTCCTTATTTCCTTCCCCCGGACATGAGAAACATTTAGGACGCATTTAGGTGGCGAGAGCTTCCCCCAATCCGCCCGTGACGCCTGGAGTCAAGCCGGCTATCAAGCAACAGACATCCAAACACCTTCCAGTCATTTAAATGCCCCTGATTGCAAACACTGCATACCATTAAGTACTCTCCAGTATTTTTCAAACATTTTTTTATCTAATTTTTTTCTCATTCCAATTTCGGAGACAAATTAGAACTGAGCCAAATTCTAAAATTGAAGATATATATTATTTAACCAATTACACACCAAAATAATTGGCAAATAGTATATTTACAAAAATCAATAATAGACGATGAACTTGCATAACAAAAACATTGTATCAGGACTTTCCATGCTACTGCTGGAGATAATTAAGGACGATGGTATTACAAATTGTTTATATGCATTTCAGAAGAGCGACACCCAAAACTATTGACAATTGTTGCCAAAAAAGCAAAATGTGGCCACCCTGATGAGTTTTAGCTACGCAGCATGGCGATAGGCATCACAGCATATGTTTTGCGTCTGCTTGCCCTCCAATCACATTGGCTGAGCTGCGAAGTATCTGTTGGATCTGTAAGTCAATCATCACTTTTACAAAAGTGAGCAACAACAGGGCACTAATTGTCTGTTCCGTTTGGACTCGGAAGGTGGAATTTCCTACACTGGCAGACCTTTGCTTGTCACTGGGGCTGTACCCTCAAGGGTCTGCCAGTTGTTCCCTTACTTGTAGGTAATTGTACCTTTTAAGTACAGAAATGGACTATGAGGAACATTTTTGTACCATTGCGGGTACAAAAAACTGGTGCCTTTTTTCCCAGAGTTTAGTCGGAAATTTCAACTGGAACGCCCCCTGAAGTTGGAGTTCAGACTCAGAAAGCCGGAGGAACATCTACAACCCCAACCTCAGAAATCAAGATGGCTACAACCTTCACCAAAAGACGTGAAAGCTGTAGTTATATACTGATCATTAGCACTTATGTATTACTTGTGTCTCATTAAATCATCGTATAGTATTGTTCAACCGCTATCTGTGGACTTGTTGCTACAGTGTTTGTATGCACAAAATACCACATGATGCATTGTTATCAATGGATATTGCTAACAATGAAGCTGACTCGAAGTGGTATTGCCAGATCACTTTCTAACTTATGCTACTGGAACGTGGTTAACTCCGGTGTGGCGTCATTCCCAGCTCCAACGTCCAACCTCTGAGGTAAATGGAACGCAGCATGTGAAAAGTAGACGTGACGTCATGCACAAATTGCTGCTCCTCGACACTGAGAACAGAGGTTGATAAAGTTGCGAGTAGGGCTGTCACGATTACTTGATTAAATGCAATTACTCGAATATTAAAAAGCATTGATTAAAATTTTCCTTCTCAATTACTTGGCAATGTGGCGGAAGGAAGATGGCGCATGCAGGATAAGGGTCCAAATAAAGAGCGAAAGTATCAGTTCTGTGGAAGCACTTGACATTAAAAGTGAATGAAAATGCAGTCGTCTGTCAATATTGCACAGCAGGACTTAAATATCACCACAGCAGGACTGCAATGCAAATACACCTTAAAAGACATCTGACAGGTCTGGTTTGATGGATCTACCCCAATAATGTGAGGTTTACCATACATACACATAATATGGCCTCTCAGAGTAGCCAAGCCTGACTTTGTCATCATGGTGACTTAAATTATTTTTCTTCATTTACTTTCTATGACTCCTGTACGTCAAAATAATTTGGGGGGCCAAATGGTGGTAAGATACGGCATGGTGGTAAGATGGGGGGCCAGCCCATCGCAGGGCACACTCACACATGCACACCTACGGGAAATGTAGTAACCCCAATTAGCCTCAGCATGTCTTTGGACCATGGGGGGAAACTGGAGCACCCGGAGGAAACCCCACGACGACACGGGGAGAACATGCAAACTCCACACACGGAACCCAGGCGGAGACTCGAACGCTGGTCCCAGAGGTGTGAGGCAACAGTGCTAACCACTGCACCACATGCCGCCCCGTAGAGTAATCAATTATTGATATAATCGATAGTAACAGCCCTAGTCGCGTGAGGTCGCCAAATGTGTCGCTGGATAAGATTTTTAGTCAAAAAGTTGCTAAATTGGCAACACTCCTTCCCTCAAATCACATTACAAAAACGGGATTTAAAGAAAACAGCCTCGACGTTGCACACTGATGCACCGCAATCACAAGAGGGCCTGTAAGAGTCTCCTGACCCTTAAGATGGGGGCCCTCTGCTGTCGGGTGGGAGAAGCGTTATTCAGTCAGCACTCGCAGCACCGTGCGAGTGTCTGGGCTACAGCCAATTAGGAAACAAATATAAAAAAATTAATATATAAAATGTATATATTCCCTACAGTGATATTTTTAACTGTGTAATAGGCCTATGTTTTATAAAATAAGAAAAAAATTATTACCAAAACGGTTATACGTTTCCCTTGACATTTCCATCTAAGTCAGGGGTGGCCAATCTTATCCGCAAAGGGCCAGTGTGTATGCAGGTTTTTGGGGATAACCTTTAAGTCAGCTGTTCAAACCCAGGTGTGAGGAATCTTCAGCCAATCAGTGCTCTAATTAGTGACCTAATTAGGAAGATGCAGTGACAACCTGCATACACACCGGCCCTTTGCGGATAAGATTGGCCACCCCTGCTCTAAATAATCAAACTACATACGCAAGACGAACTGTCATTATACTCAAGGGCAACGAGGCTGTAAATACCTGAAGCTTTCGTTTTATGCACTCAGTGAGCAGTTGCATTTTTGCGCTGCGTATTCATTGCGGTCTTTGTAGGGATATTGCACACAGTCGTAGTGGTTAACCTTGGTGTATTATTGATATCAGGTTGCAAGGTTCATTCTAACACGCAAACTACAACGCAGTAGCTGTACCCAATGTCAAAAGTTGTTCCTCCATTAAAGTGGCACGGGACACGTGACAACTCACGTAAATTATTCAAAACACAGCGCCTAATATACTACGTCTAATTGATCACATACCTATCATGTTGACGATTTCGGGGTATAGATTCTTGTAACGTCATGAGGATTTTTGCCTCTTCTGTCCCTCTTTAGGCTGCGATCATAACAAACCTCACACACCGCTCTTCGGGAACCGCGATGGTCTCTGGGAAATGAAGTTCGGTGGCTGACAATTTCTGAACACCTGCATAATCATTCGGCACATTAGATTGTGGCTATTCTTATGTACTTGTGTAACACGGAGCAACAAAAGTGTATCATTTTGCGTTTAAAACAGACACAAAAGGATAGTTTATCTAAGATGGATATAAATATTTTCTTTATGTTTACGTCATGCCGGAAGTAGACGCTTTCGACTCCGCTATTGTGTTTAGGAGGATCTAGGGGCATGCTTTAATGTTGTGATTGAATACATATTGTTGATTCCTGACGTATTAAATGTACCGCTAATATAAACAAAAAGACGCACTATAAGTGCAATTCGATTAAATAAAGAAAAAATAAATCGGCCATAGCTAATCAATTGAGACAGTTGTGTAAAACCAGAAGGAATCTTTGGGAACAGCGATTGAACCACGGGACAAATGATGACGAGTACAACTGCAAATAGAGTAAGACATTATTTCCCCTATATATAACATTTCATATATGTTAGTTTTGCATTTCGTATATATAGTTTTTTCATTCGAATAGAAAAATCACCCTTTATCATTACAATTTGCAAGCTACCGCAATTCATTTATATTTTAGGCAAGGTTAGTAATATTTTGAGGTTATACATATATGTGCGTTAGTTATTTGTATGTTACTAAAAGGCTTCATTTCCAAATAAATATTTCTGGCTGCACTACCCACCTCCATTCTTTACAGTAGCAGCGTTCATGTCTAAGTAACCTGTATCACTGTGACATTCTTCTGCTCTTCGGCTTCTTACCTGTACGACATGACGACTCTTCCCATCGCACCATTTACACCTGTGTTTGCTCGCAACGTTTATTTGTTTAAATAGATGGCAGAGATACAATCACATTTTAAAAATATAGATGAATGAGCGTATTGGTATGTAATTAATTTTCATAAGTTATCAGGCGTAACGTATACTACAACGGCCTATGCCTAGAAAATCGATTTTATTTATGAAAATTACAAACTCATTAATCAGAAAAAGGCGAGTGATTTATAACTCTGGACGTATACTGACGCCTTTTTATCAGCTCTAACTGTAGGTAATTGATATTTCTCAATATTACAGAAGCAGTCAGTCAGAAGCAGTCTGCTTCAATGTAATAATTTTAATATTTTTTAATAAAAAGGAATAATGCAATTATACAAAAAGGCGAAGCCCTTGACAAAGAAGGATAAACGGTGCAATTCAGGCTGACTTCAGGCAAACTTAATTTAACCTGCTCAGTTGTGTGGATATGAATACATCCAAGGGAAACAAATATTCTGAAATGTTCCATCTGGTAGCCTAATTTTTTTTTGTCCGGAATAAATTTATATTCACGTTCATAATTTCTGCCTCTGTAATATTCGATTCACTTCTCATTATACCACCTCGCAGTCACATTATTTGAAATGACAAATTGAATGAGATTGCAACACCAATTAACCATATTGGTAATATACTGACATATACGGGACCGCACATGTTAATCTGGAGCTGCAAAGTAATACTGAAATAACATTTAACGGTGCAACGCCTGGATAATAGGAGTAAGGGATGAACCTGAATGGTACGCTTTATTTTCTGTTGCAGTGCAAACTCAGACGTTTTGTGTTGTGATCTATGTAGAATTTCTTTCTCTCTAGGGCAGAAAGTCATGACTACACGCTGTGCTGACAGTACCGGGTAAAAGCTTTTCATTAACTTAAGATGAAGAGTTGTACAAACCCTGGCTGACACACTCTATCGGAAAAGTAAAATATGACGTCTTCGTTTAGTGACGTCCTCTACAAGAGGCATCTTGTAACCGTAGCTGTATAAAGGAGCAAGGTGCTCCCAGGGACACCGGAGTGACGTGGGAGGCAGACACCTCTAATTTTCCCATGGGCCATCCTCCTGCTTCCTTAATAAGCCGTCATATTAAAACCCATCAACAACTGACAATTTTTGCGTAGCTATCTACCACGCTTTCCAAATACCACTGTGTTTTCTATATATATAACTATTTATATATATATATAAAATCCTTCCTAAATCTATTTCACTTTTTGTAAATGAGTTTTTTTCAGAGCAATGTGTTGCAATGCTCAGTTAAAAGAAATATTGTGCCTTTTTCTTTTTGTAGCAGACGTCTATGTATATGCTTACATATAGGGTGGGGATAAAACCTTTCAGAAACGTGACTGTATACTGAAAAAGCGTTTAAAAGATGCATGAATGATTTATTATTGTTATTGTCATTATGAAATTAGCTGCTCTGTGCTAATTCACGTATCCGTCAGAGTACTGTAAAGTCTAAATTTTGTTAATGTGCTTCTAGGGTTAATGTAGATTACGCAGGAACCGGACCTCATCCGGACCTATACGTTACATTGAAAATGCACTGCAACAACCTCCCTTGTGAGGCAGTGCGGTGTGGCGCTGTTTGTGCACTTATTAAACGTGCAGACCTGCTAAAACCTGGGGACCGGTAAATGATGTAAACTTCATTAATATTCAAATTGAAAATGCATCAATGTAATGTTTTCTGCATCTCTTCAAATGTGATGTGGCACATTACAGGCAAGCTTGCACGGTGAAGTGATTGACTAAACACGATTCAATTTGCATATTAATGAGCAAGATGACAGATTATAATATTTGGCCTTTCTTTTCCCCTTTGCCTTTAGGGAGCAACTATACTTTAAGACATTTATTTTGAAGAATGGATAATGGTTTTGAAAAAAATTGAGCAGATAACTCATAGAACAAAGAAACTTAATTCAATCTTATATTTATCAACTCTTGAGTGACTTTTTTCGTGCCATCTGATGGGAATAGAAGCAGTATGTGTGTCCTGCACTTGTGCGGAGGGTGCTTGTGAGGGCTTGTCAGTGATGGTGTTCCTTTAAAGCGCACAAGACCACAGGTACTGGCACACACCCTTCTGAAGTGTCAGTCTGACTGCAAAGTGCTCTTTTTGTCACGCCTGTGTCACCACAGCTTCTCCGCTTGCGGGTTCCTCTCCGCCCTGCTGTCAGCCTTGCTCTGTTTTGATGGCTGCGGTACACTCTCTCTGATGCAACAAAGCTCTTGTGAAAATATGGTAGAGTTCCCCTTTTAATTTCAATTTGTTTGGCACACGCCAACTGGAGTTGCCTTTTTGAATAAAATTCAGTTATTACTTTAGGAATTTAGTATTTTAAGTAACCCCCCATCCAATCATTAGAAAAGGTTATTGCTCTTAGGTGACAGTAAAAGGTATGGCATTTAAAATTTCCTCCCTATGATTTTGTACGCTTTCAGCCAGTATGAATTATGTGGGTAGACTTGGTTGTTGAACTGGGCCTAATAAGAGGACTATCCTGTTACATTCTGCTAAGGCTTCACATGCTTAGCAGGGGGTCCACTTAGCTGGAAGTTTCTCTGAAGTTAATCTTGCCATACTTCCGTCGACTCACTTCATAGTGCTCAATGACTCCTGTATGTTTTAAAAAAAGCTTCCTTTGGGAAAGGAGATGTCGTCAGCTTAGAACAGAGGTGCAGGAAGAAAGATGGGAACTCTCGATGGCTAGGGGCGTATCAGGCTGAATGCTGGAGAAATGGGAAGATGAAAGCTGACAGGTAGAGGAGAAAAGAGTGTATCAATAGGTTAAGTGGCTGGGCTGTAGGACCCAGGTGATG
>JAODKC010000114.1:986039-996460 GCA_026777985.1 Mormyrops attenuatus
CCCCTTGTGGCCGGGGGGCGCCGCGCGGCGGGGGGGGGCGCGGGCCTTGTCCTTCGGCAAGAGGGAGCCACGGTGCTCTGGCAAATGGCACCACCTGCACCACCTTCCTGCAGCAATAAACAAAATGATCAACAACAAAAAAACCCTGTCATCCTGAGGTCTAAAAGGTCTGATGACAACCCCTGCAAGATGTTAGCTAAAATGCAAAGAGGAGTCCTTCTCCTCCATCTGGGTAACACGGAGCTTCATCTTAACTTGCGCCTGATCCAGGAGAAGACCCAAGGTGGGCGGCTAAGGAGCTTTTGTGTGTGGCACGCGGCAGTCAGCAACTCCTAACATGCATGAGTGAGTTTAGACGTGTATCACCCCCCACACACACACATACACACACACACACATACACACGCCATTCTGGCCAGCCCGACCCAGGCTCGATAAACAGGACTTCCGATGATTGCTCTTCGGAGCGACTGCTTCATATCATTAGCAAGCATTACGGCTAAACAGCAGATCTGCGCGGCTAAATCTAAAAACAAGTGTGGCGCGCTGCGTTTGGCAAAGCTCGATTGCTTTCGATTCTCAGAAAGAAAAGGCAGTTTGATTAATTTTCAAGGCCCCCGCATTCATTAATTCTGTAGCTACAGGGAGACCTGGGTCTGTGTGTTCCAGACTTGAGTGTTTGCAAATGAGCATGTTACATTTTTGTATTTGTAATTTCCTTATGAAAACTGAATTAATCATGAATCTCTATGGAGGGCATTTTTTTTTTGCAATATTAGCAGGTAAAATTATTATTTTTTCTTTAGTACAAGAAGTGCAACTCCATCGTTCATCATTCTCCATCTCCCTTCACGTTCTCCGTCTAACTTTTGGTTGTATTTCTGCTTCTATGTCTCAGTTTTCCCTCCCCTCTCCTTCCTTTCCTCGAGATCCGCTATAAAACTTTGCAGTTTTATTTCGTTGTTTTTGCCTGGTTTCCGCGGCTGTTTTTTAATGACATTTTAGCGCTTTTCTTTGCACTAATTCAACCCTGTAAAAAAGAAAAACCTAGATAATGCCTTCATTTCTATTTACACAGTACGTGAGTGTCATATTCCCATTCACATTCATAAGGCAGAAATTGATGTCAACCCTGCCTAGAGGAAGAGTTTATTCATGTTGCCTGCTATCAGATTTCTTCTCAGATTGGTGTTGATCGATCGCAGGTCTTCATACAGGGACGACGCTCTCCCTGACAGCCACTTGCGGACGGATCAGAATTCCATCACTATAAATAGAGAGTGACTGCAAAGAAAAGCTGAGAGATTCTCATTTACTTTCAAGCTTCACTTATAGCCACAACTTGGTACAAGTTTTATCGGACGGAGGTGTAAGACTGAGAGTTCACCTCTCTTACCGTGACCTCACTTTTGACCTTGCTATTCCCAGCAGGCCACACGCCTGTGTTTACACATTGGGCTTCATGTGAAATTCCAGTTGTGGCCAAATTGAGTTGGGAGGTAGCTGTGATATTTCTGAGGAGACATGTGAATGGTGTGCTGCGTGACGCACCGCTACAAACAGACGGAGGGCTCTCCTTTATATATCTCACAGCTCAATGGGATACTCACGCCAGGCCCTCAGCTTACACCTTGCTTACACATCGTTCCCAGCAGCCTTAAGTAGGTGGCATGTAAATGCAGCACATGCCTCAGGATGGAGGGCTTTTAAGCAAACACTCGGAAAGGAGAAATGGGTGGACCTCCATTGATGAGCAGCTAGATATGACCCCTTCTTATCTATCCCCCTCAGTGCCCTGAGTGCCACGAGGGGGTCTGACCTCCGGTTCAAGTGCGGAACCTCATTACTTCCCTTTTTGTAACCGGTGCTATAATTACTATATATCATTACCCATAATGCTGTGTGGCAGCAGGTTTATTTTCATATTTTCCCCACTGATAAAAATCCGAATGCTGCTGTTTATTCGACTGGCTGCTCGCGGCTCTATTTCCCCTGTGTTACGGTCTTTTGCGTTGATTGGAAGGCATTACCACTCATGATTGAGCTGTTTGGCACCTGCATGATCTTCTTCCACTTTCTCCTCTTTCAGCGGTTGTCACTCTGTGTAACGTATTTAAAGACCGCTCAGCGCTACCCACAGCAGGCCTCAAACACGTCTCTACGACGGCATATTTAACCGGAGCCATTCAGGGTTAAGTACCCTGTCTCCGCACTTTTTCGAAGACGGATCGTGTGTTTTTCCAGGCCGGCTCCGTTCTTCTCTGATCCGTAACAGCGGTTGCTCCTTCCTCCCCTGTTCCGCGCTCCAGACTCTGCGCATGTGCTCACCGGCAGCGTTGTGTAATTAATGAAGGTTTCTTTTAAATCGCGCGTCCCTCAAATGGCACAGACCTGGGGCGACGTCAGATTGCCAATTATAAAAAAAAACAATTGCCAACACATCCTAATTCTCGTTAAGCTGCTCTGTGGTCTAATGAAAACATTGAGTCTTTTTTCTTTTCTTGTCTTTTCTTTTCGTTTTTTAGAAGAAACAGAAGAAAGATATAAATGCAGAAACTGTTCATTTGCATCTTCTGGTCAACACAAGCCATTCGTTTGCATCTTCTGGTCAGTGCAAACCATATGTTTGCTTCTTCTGGTCAACACACCCTCGCCACAAGTTCTTCAAATGGATTTAAAGTTTGAACAGACTGACATAGAGAATTGAAATTAAAATAGGTTGTAGTGATCCGACTTGCAAGAAAGTCATCGAACCGAGCCGGTCACGGTCTGGTACCAGTCGACCCCGATGTCTCGCTTGGCCATCTCACACAAAGGGGACCTTCTCATCATCAACTTGTGCTTGTCCTGCTGACTCTAGGAAAAATTTGAGGAACAAACTGTAACAATCAACAAAGAAGTAAAATAAAGCGACACTTGTACTTTGACTATGGTTGGGGGGGCTGGAATGACTTTGTGACAGTTTTGCATCACAATGCCCCTCCCTCATTCTGCCACATGGGACATTTCCCTGTCCACATTTTTCAGGGGCATCGTGATCGGCGGAGATGTGGAGAGGTCGCAAGGTCAGTCCAGTCGCAGCCTGATTGACTTTGTTTCTGTGCTTCAGGGTTGAAGTGGTGCGATTGTCTTGAATGTGGGGGCAGCAGGTAGGCCAGCGGACAAGAAGTGAGGCATGTGGCTGAAAACGTGCTGCCCTAAGGAGAGAGCCTGATGCGAGGAATAGGTGTGGAATTATGTGTAGATGTATGGATCAACATAATAAAAAATGCAGCGAAAAATGCGATGACAGCCAACCTCTGTCTCTGTCGTACCTGGAACTGTTTACATGTGATCAGCGTCGATGTCCTAAACTGTGCTGTATGCCCATGCTGGCTTAGAATGGGGTTTGTTAAGGCCAACGTGGGAGTCCTTGCCTATATGCCCATAGAAGAGTTTTACTGGGAGGCTGCACTTAGAGCTGATTTCATCCAGCGCATGTGACGAGGCGTTCTAAAGCTCTGGATCCACGACCTTAAACGCGCACTGAATCATGCATAAGCCCCCCCCCCCCCCATCATAGAGGCATCCGGGGTGCCGCTGTCATGGAACAGGGATCAGCGATGACGCACAGACCAGAGGGGAGCGCGGCTGCTGGGCAAAGGGGGGGGGGGAGGGGGGGTTGGGAGAGGTCTGGGAAGCAGCCAATAGATGGGTCACATTCTGCTGCTCCCTCCATCTCTGGAGAGGGGTCTGGCCCACGTGTACTATCGCGGCATGACCTGCGTCTCCCAGCTCTGCGGACAGACGGGCCTTGCAGGTCGCATCTTAGCGGGGTGCAGACGCGCCTTCCACCAGCCCTTCGGGGAGCTAATTAAAACTTACGTCTTGGGTAATCCGTGCTCGGGTTCATTCTGAAATCCTGTGTCACAAATGTGCTGCCCGAACACGGATTATTTTTGCCTCTGTCACGGAATTGTGGCATTGTAAGTGCTTTCATAGGTTTCAGTTTAACTCCCTATTGGTGCGTGAGTGGCCACCCTCCCTGCCTTGTGAATCAATCAGGACAACAAGAGCTGCTGTGGGAACATATGGGGGTACCCTGGGTGTCAGGCGGCAAATGGTTCCCAGAAGCTTCCCCAAGGTACCAGAGCTATTTTAGCTCACATTCTTGCTAAAATCATCAAATAATTATCAGCATTGGCTGAATGTGTCCTTGTTTCCCCCCATTTGAGGAAACGGCTGCTTTTGCGTGGCGTCTGGGTGTTTAAGCTGTGCCTGGCGAGTTTCTGTGCCCGACCGCGGAGGGAGCCCTCAGTGCTCGTCTGAAGAGGCCTTCATTAGGAGCCTCACCGTCGGCGATGGCACAAGTGGCGGTTTGCTCATCACTGGAATGGGCTCTAATTGGCAGAGACCTTGACCCCCAGATGAATCAAGCCACATGATCCACCCTTAAACTTGAACCTGCACTCCACCAGGGAAGCCACCGTGGGCCGGGAGGGTGATGAGTGGAACTGGTGTGAAAACTCCACTGGCAGTCAGCAAGTAGATGCGGAACTTTCCAGCCCCTCCTGTGATACATGTCTCTGACCCTCAGCAACACATATATGGTGGCAATTATAGATTTGTACTTCTGCAATTTGAGCCAACCACACCTTTGCTATCTACTCAGGCACAACAATTTCATAAACCGCTAAGAAAATGAGGCCAGTTCAATATCCCTCTCCTCTCTTCTCTCCATCTTGCTGGTGCTTTTCACTTTCTGTCTGTCTTCTTCCCTTTTCCTACTGCCCTCTCTCTTTCTCCACTCTTCTCCTCTCTTCCCCTCGCCTTTTCTCACTGTGACCTCCTCCTCTTCATTCCTCTGATTCCCCAGTGCCCTGAGTAGATGTGTGTCTGTGTTAAACCACAGGATTAAATGCGTGCGGCTTTCTCATGGCCTTTAGGAAATATATGATCCGAGTTAATATTTTAGATTGAGTAAGAAGCTTGTTGGGGCATGCTTCTGACCTACTGATCTCAGGTCAGTTACACTCTGGTGTACAGGTACAGGGGGTGCACTCCCACACAGATGGTGTCCCTTTCAAACTGCTGTAATATCTAGTGGGGAAAAAAATACCCAAAATCTGCCAGCGTAATCAAGAAGCAAATTCTTGCTGACGACCGTTCAATAGATCACACTCTGCCACTGTTCTGCCTCCACCGGCTTCAGCTTCTTTGATTAACAGCCATCTGTTTCTAGTTTCGCTCCGTGACAAGGGCGGCAAGACCTTGAGGTTGTCATGTGGGAAGAAGGTGAAGCAATGGCCGATGGTTACTATAACCAAATATAGACCCCAGGATCCCTCCGGAGACAGCAGGATGACATTGACTACCACCATTAAGTTACAAGTGTCTGCATTTAGCTCGTGGGAGTTTTACTTACACAAAAATGTCCTGAGGGCAGAACAAAAAATCAGTGAGAAATAACCAGTCAGATTGTAGAAGACGTGGGTCCAAGCAACTAGAGGCAGAACTAATACATCCAAGTGATTGGTCCCGCCTCTTGTAGTTGCTTGGACACACCTCCTATACAATCTGATTGGCTGTTTCTCGGAACCTATCATTATTTTGTTCTGCCCTCAGAACAATTTTGTGTAAGTAAAAGTCCCATGAGCCTGCATTTACTCCCAAAATGCCATTTGTACTAGTATGCCATGGTAACTAAGACAGTAAAAAACATAAATTAATAAGGACTAAACGTGAAATAAAAAATGAAGGAACAATGGATCCAGGTGAAATAAAAGCCTTGTAGGTCCATGAACTCATTGGCCTGTTCAGCCTATAATCAAACCTGTGTCTCTAAAGGTGTACTCACACTTGGCCTGGTTGCCTTGTACCTGAGCAGGATTGTCCCATTCCACCACTGGTCTGCACTCACGTTGCATTCTGGCCCAAGCATGCTTTCATCGTCACCGTGTGACTTTTTTGTGTTGAAGAAAACATAGGATGGAAAGCAATACTGCACAGTAGAATGGAATTCATGATTAATGTCCTAACTTTGTGGCTTGTTTGCAGTTGTTTTGGGCACAATGACACACAGATTTTTATTCATTCATACTGCACCTATAAGAAGACAAATAAACATTTTACCAGATATCTCAGAATTTTCTAGTGCAAACTAGTGTTGCACAGGATACTGGTACTGAAAAAGTATTGTGGTACCACAATTTTGAATGCTGTTTGCTATTACATTTCTTTAGTATCAGTACTAATTACACTATTACAGACATCGCTATGGCTAATATTGCTAATGCTAACCATGGAATCAGAACCATGGACTCAATATGTCTGAACCACTGACGAAACTCAGTTATACCCCATGTCAGAATTGCACTCATCATGCTATATAAAATACAAAAATGTCAGCTAGTTAAATATGATCTCCCTACTTCAAGTCAGTGATTTATGTAAGGGATTTTATAATATGGCAAACGTTGCTACGTTAGCATCATAATGTGCTACACGGGAAGTTGTTTTTTTTAAAGTTTATTGAGCAGATGAACGGAAGAAAGCAGAAGAAATTGCTGTAGTCTTTATGGGCGCTGATATTATCTGTAAAAAAAAGATGTGATGTGTACAGTGTATCAGATCCATTTCTTCCAGGTTTGGTTCATGTATATGCACATGTGTGTGTCATTGAAGTCATGTCTGTGTTCCATACTTGGATATGGTTAGCCATCACACTAGATGTGTACCATGACCGAATCTGAGTAACTGCGCTCTGCCCCACCTCATCAAGTGGGCCAGGGTACGATTAAGCATACTGCACCCAGGCGCGGTACGGAGTGACCACACTAGTTAAACGAACTGGACTTTGGCACGGTACAGAGCAGCTAGTGTGAGCGCACCCTAACTTCATCTCCTTCTGTTTACTCTTCTCCCTGATCTCATTCACTTTCTCTTTTCCCCACCAAGTCTCTTGTCCTTGTTCCCACCCACTCCTCTATCTCCACCATCTCGAAACTCTTCTCTTACTGTGGTAGCCTCCCATCTTCTCCCATCCCTCCGTCTCCCTCGGACCGCCTCTCTCCTGTAACTGCTGCCGTGATCTTAGACACCTGGTGCGTTATATTATCCAACACACTTTGTGAGTCCCCTATAAATCTACCGCAGTATTAGCTATATATCTGACATGCTCTGTCTCGGTCTCAGGGGGGTGCTGCTTCCTCGGAATGTCAGTGACGTTGGATGATTTACCCAGAACGATGGCAGCATAGGATCTACGCCCCAATTCTGGCCACTATCCAGGAAACCTGGACTCTTAGGGGTTTTAACGACATGAAGGACGATAAATGTCGGCTGCAGGAGTGCCAGGGAATCTGACGTGTGTCCCAAGCAAACGGGACGCACACACTGATACCGGCGCTGTCTTCACTCCTACAGCCCTTAGCTCACCGATCGAAAGTGGTATTTTATCATGAAAGTATGAGGCAGGCAGCCACGAGTCTCCGCATGACAGCATCCTATGGGACTTAGCTTTAGTACTGGGACCTAGCCAGTCAAAACCTCACGGTTTCTGCATTGGCTGAATGTTGCCTGCACCCCTAGGCGGGGGTGGGGAACACTGGGTGACGGTGTCTGCAGGTGTTGGGGGGGGTCATTGTTCTGTTAGCTGTTGATCCAGTTTGATGCTGTCCTAATTACAAGTTCCCTAAAGCAATAAGGAAGGGACAAAGTAAGCACCGGCACGCGTCTGTGGGACAGGCATCCTCACCACTGCCCTAAGGGTAAGTTCTGTTTGGGTTCTAGTTTTAAGTTAGTCAGCTGTCAGTCTTAGTGGGTGTCTTAATGCAGAGGCTAATTCACCAGGGTTCTCTATAAGTGGATCGTGGGGGAAAAAAATGATCGTTCTCTTAACTTGGGAAGTTCTCTTCTCCCACAGAGAGCCCCAGGGGATCTTGGGTGTCTACAAGACCCAAGAAAGGGGTGAGGCCAAGGAGGGCAGGGAAACTTGAAACTGAAATCCAAAGCACGGAAGTGCTCCTGTCCCTTGACAAAACTTGAAAATTGTCCATTGGAGGTGGAAAGAATTGAGAAAGTGCTCTCTTTGAGTGTTCTGTGGAGGCAGCATTTGAAGCTCCATAATTGGTCTTCACCAAAGGGAAGGAGGACACAGAGGTGATGTATACCTGCCATGTAAAGGGTCTTTTATAGAGGCCCAAGTGCTACACATGCTGTTATTAGCCGAGTGATCGCACCTCCTGATGCTCTTTGATGTAAGGGGTGGGCAGATCCATGTGAATCAGCTAGTGCTCAGTCTCTAGCGTGCCTCAAAATCACGTTGTAAAAAACAGTGATAACGCCTGCTTTGTCATACCGTCGGTGCAGAGGGGAAGTTGACGTTTCCTCGAATGCACAAATTCCATCACCGTGCCACTGAATGTTTTCGTTGTTTGTTTGCATTTTGAATGCCTTGTTATTTTATACAAAAAAGTCATATTGCCCTGAGGAAAATAATAAATCTTACCATTAACAACATCAGTTATCAAAGTCAATAAAAGTGAATGTTGTGTGGGAAAAACAAATTGCACAGGCTATAAAGCTGGAAAAATTTGCTTTGGGAGGTTGTGGCGCCAGCTCATCATTGGTTATGCTTTTGTAATAATACCTGAAAATGATTTTTCTGGGGCTGTTTTGAGCGAAAGATGATGTGGAACAAAGAGTAATACAAGGAACTTAGAAATTCATCAGATTTTCCTTTTGCTGGGTTTCACGAAATCCAAACGATACCCCCATAAATACCAGCTATGCTCATACATCTTTCTCCTTTTTTTATTTATCATCAGGAAAGGGAAAGACGAGGAACAGAAGGAAGGCCTACAATCTATGAAGAAGACCTTTGTGACTCTAAACGCCTGCTGCCTTTCTGCACCAGGTCAGCACAGCTAACTGAAAACCCCACAGAGGCAGCCTGCGAATCCCATAGCCCATCCATTGCCAGTGCTGCACCAGAGCTGGGTGGGGTTATTATTTTAAAAAGCAAATAACATGCTATCGTTAACAGAGGCTTGTTTAGTAAGTCTTGCTCTCTGTATCTCTCATAACTGTTGAGCTACACACCTAAAGTGATTATATTTGCCTTCAACACTTCTAAAAAGCAGTATAGACAGTTTGGGGACAGAAATTACCACATGCAAAACATTCCTAAATATTTAAACATCAGTATAAAATATTTTTTTTAATATTAAAATGCATGTAATATTTTTATACTACTTCTGTTTATTGTTTCCTTAACAGGACATTGTCAGCTCCATTGATCCACAGTGTTGTGAGAACAGCATTGTTATGTAACAAGAGCAGATCATCCCCCAGACACTGATACACTGCTGAGTCTCGATTTCCCCGCCGACGACGTTTTACTGTTCCAACAACTGTTAGAAAATGTCAGGAGCCCAGCGCTGGCTCACCGTCTAAATACCGCTTCCTGGGAATGGCGGCGCCTGTGCCGTGAAGGCGCCACAGAGATAACACAGTGAGACGTGGCTGGCGTGTCATTAGGCTAATCCTCATTAAACTCCCCATGGTCCCGGGAGACTGTCGGGAGAGCTGTGATTGGAGGACACTGCCTAGGACTATGAACAGCTGGTGTAGACTGCCCCACCCCTGTTTAGCTTTTCCACAAACAGCATTGGGCGTGGGCGGCACAAACTAACGAGCAACCGCGTGTTAATTGGCTTACCAGGAATCCACCAAGCCATGCCTACCCTGTTGGGCACACAGCACTGAACGGGCGTATGACGAAAGTATGAGACATGTGACATCTGCACCTGCCACTCTGCCCTCCTCAATTTATGGATTAGTAAGGAAAGACGATTCTTCGTTTGGACAGAAGTCATCTCTAGACACAATGGCTAAACCATCCCTAGGAGGAGTCAAGTTCAGTTAAGTTCAGAGTAAAGCTTGGGCATGCTCACATGATGTGGGTCAGACTTGGCGGATGGCTAAGGAAGAAGACTCTGCTCAGTTTGAAACTAGAACCCCTGGTGTCATAGTGAGGTGGGCCTATGACCTGATCGGCTCTGGGCTTGGAGGTGGGCTGGGGTAGGGTGTTTCACAGGAATACCAGACTGGCGGGATTACCGGGGGAATGCGTGGCAGCGGCCTCAGGGAGAACATTCTCCCTGCTCCGCTGCACCTGTTGAGTCCTTCATTCAGGCAGTGGGGGGCTGCTGTGGCCCACTTTAAAGGTACCAGCTCTAACAGGAGGGGCAAGAGCATGGGGGTGAGAAAATGCCCCATAGCTGGCCCTCCCCCTGCCCAAGTGGGATCAGCCCAACCTGTGGTACATTCACCCCACCGTAACCCCTAGCAAAAACCCACTTTCCGCTTCCCCGCCCCAGTGAAAGTCTGGCGGGGGGGGGGGGGGGGGGGGGGGGGGGGGGGGGGGGGGGGGGGGGGGG
>JAODKC010000114.1:1010954-1034280 GCA_026777985.1 Mormyrops attenuatus
GCGGGCGCGGCGCGCGCCGCCCCGCCGCCCCCCCCCCCCCCCCCCCCCCCCCCCCCCCCCCCCCCCCCCCGCGGCCATGTTGACCACACTGCAGTGACGAATGCCACACCTCATGCCGATGGGCTGGCACACCCTCACGGTGACCGGAGGTCACAGCGTACGGAGACGAACATATCCTTTGGTGTCGTCTTTTTTTTTAGGGGACAGGGCGAGGTGTTTTCTGTGGGGCGGCACACACATCTTAAATAAATGAAAAAGCAGCTGACAGATTTCCATTTGGGGGAATAATCCCAGACCCCTTGGGGAAGGAGTAGCCATCTGTAACCGACTCACAAACAGAGCGTGAATCATTACATGTACAAGCGTCTGTGTGTGTGTGTGTGTGTGTGTGTGTGTGCGCGCGCGTGCTGACTCGCGTTCTTGCGCAGCCTTATGTTTCTGGGGTGCAGGGAGGATTGGGTGGGCGTCGGCTGGATGAGGTCATCTCGATGGCTCTTCCCAGTGCTGGGGTGATGTCATGGTGTGCTGCTGAGCTCACGGCCTGCTGCCGCCGCACCAGCCATGAGCCATAGGCCGCTTTGGGCGTGTAGGAATGCATTCCCCAGCCCTGTTAGGGCACACGCCTTCTTTTTGCTGCAGCTGCAGTGAAGGCGATAAGGCAAACCACCTAAGGGGGGCGCTGGAGGGATGATGAGAACTGCAGAGACAGTAAGGGGGTGTGGTCACAAGTGGGATGAGGGGTAGAGTGATGGATCAGGCTAGAATGGTAGACCAAGGTGAATGACAGCGGTAAGGTGTCTGAACTTGCAGGCTTTGATCTTTGATGCTGGTGGCAAGATAGCGGTGTCTGCAGTGTCATAAAAGGTTTCTGTTTTGCCTTGTCCTTTATATTCTGAGGTAAATTACTTTAGTTTTTATGGCCACATGGTGCTCGTTTAAAGCAGTTGGTGTTTTTTCCTTTCTTTTGGTGACTTCATCAAATAGGGAGGTGTCCCTTAATGTTACCCGAAAGGCCACACAGATGGCAGCGTAAGGCTGAGGTTGCCCTCAGAGATACTTGCTTGCTCGTTTATCTTCACCCCGTGCAGCTCTGAATGCTTGCTGTTCACGGCAGTCTATGGAGCTCTAGCGGCTTAGTGGCGTGTGACCGCTCTTGCCTCCCCCATCTTAGGTGCTCTGGCACAGTGATGTTGTGATCTTCTCCCTTTGTTCACCAAGACGTTAGGCCTTGGCCCAAGCCGTGTCCTTGTCCATGTTTTCTATGTCCTATTGGTCAGGTAGAAAGAGGGCGGGGCTACGCTTGACCAGCCACAGAACTGAACAAAGGAAGATTCCGGCCTTGCAGACTTAAGGGCTTGACAGATTTGTCTGAGTCCAAGTACAGTGTACTTTTCTAAATCATTCTCGAGACCTTAAGGGACTTAGAAAATCCATCCGTTTCAACCATAATTAGCCTAAGTAGCCCCATTCATCACATAATTGAAGTAATTAATTAATTCTGAACCAAAGTAGGGTGGGGGGGGGGGCGTCGGTAGCCAAAGTTAATTTATCCAGAATTAACTTGGATTCTGTCCCTGTGTTGCATTGTAATTCTCTCTCTGGATCCCCGCCCCCATCTCCATGCAATGCTGGTAGTGGTCTTGGGTGAGGGAGGGGGATCCAAGTCAGAGCATTGAAAGTCTGTCTGAGGCCTGAGTGCAGCCCCAAGTGTAGGCAGGATTGAACCGTAGATACACGATTTAATTTAAATTCGAGATAAAAAAATAACATGTTTCGGGCTTTTTTTTTTGCATAGGCGGGAGGGAGCAGAGGAGCCTGCTGCTGCTGCAGGTTTGGGAAATGCCACATTGGCAATTTTTTCCCCTTTTCTTACACCGTTACTTGATTTCCATGCCCTGTGAAGTTTCTTATTCATTTACCTCTCTTGGGTTGAAATGGTAAAACTGCTACATCACTATACTAAGAGCCTCTGTTTTAAATGTGCTCCACCAAAGTATCTATTTTCTGTTTGTGGAGATATTTTTGCAATATTTTTCACCATAGTAATAGAAACACCTGAACAGGGACATACGTAATGAATACATATATATCAGAGCCATTGTGCTTATAGTGAAACCGCAGTCACACTGGCTTCACAGCGCCTCAGTGATGCGAGTCTCTCGCCGGGGTCACCGAAAGGTCACGCCAGGGTAACGGCCCTTACAGAGAGGTCATGGCTGTGCTCACAGACGACCGGGCTTTGTCAAAGCCACTCACAGGGACCTGAATGAAAGCCGATGGATTCCCAGTTGATTCTCAGTAGGGTCGTGGTGTCAAAGAGGTCAACACTAAGCTCAGAGATTCAATAAATAACATTATAGCTCGAAACCGGGTATCTGGAGGACTTTAAAGAGCAGCTTGGGATCTGCGGTGGTATACAGCTATGTTAATTTTTTGTGACATTTGTGTAAACAATTTTTCTTGTGTTTTCATATCACGCATCAGTGTTTAAGACGTGCGGCTAAGCCGCCCCATGTGGATGTACAGCTTGCTAAATATGCATGTATTTGAGTGCGATCACAGAGATTGCCCATTATTTCTTAATCCTTACCAGGTGTGATATAAATCTTTTTGCCCTGCAGACTGCTGTGTCGTACCTTCAGACCCAAGTGCCTCATTTTCTAGGTTTTATTGGCTGGCTTGTAGACAACCTGCGTCCCTGTATATCAGCAGACAGTTTACGTATCCTAAAAGTACTAATGGCCTCTTTCTCGAAAATGTTCTAATGATTTCTAAAGCGTGCATGCAGTATTCCTATAGTCTGTTGCCAGAACTGCAAGCAGAAGCAAAGGTGAGCGGTTATCGTGTCATCCTCTTAAAGGATTTATCAGATCTGTGACTTTGATTTAGAGTTCATAGATTTTATGTCGCATGACTCTTCTGCAGAAAATGTCTCAGTCAGGGTTGACCTGTCAAAATGGTAACTAATAACACAGAATAACCACAATAATGTGACAGTCAGTCTTTTTCAGATACAGGGCAAAATTCACAGTGTAGATCTCTGACCTTTCAATACATCCCTTTTCTGCGTATTAAACAATGAGTAGCACTTCCAAGTGAAGCAGGTTGTCTGTTAATTCCAGCATTGGGATTGATATGAGGGGATTTACAGTAACTTTTGCCCTTGGTTTATTTGCGGGAGGGGTGTTGACATCCCATTTAAATGAACATGTGACCTTTGATTTGGCTCGTTACAGGACATTAAACCCTTATTAACTCCTTAACTGTGACGCGTCAGGTTTCACATGGTCATAGCCGCCTGCGGAGGAGTCCTGTTAGCTTCATTAGTGTCGCAGAGCTGCCAGTTGGAGCCAGTCCGTTGTACTCGCTGCAGAGAAATCTGCATAAACAAACACACATGTTCATTAAATTTGTCAACGGGATCAGTCAGCCATCTATGAGCTCCGTCGCAGACCCTTTTTGTGGATTGTGAAGTCAGCTTCAAGGCTCTTGTTAATTTCAAAAAGCAGGTTTTTAAATGCTTTCACCTGCCTTTGATATTCTCACTGATGCCACCAGCCTTTGGGAGGGGCTGTGATCTGTGTGTTTGATGGTGGCCCTTGAGGCCTGGGAAGGCACCATGCAGGTGGGCTCTGTGGTAGCTCTGCGGTAGCAGCAGGTAGGACCGCGGGGTGACCAGCGTTTGCAGCTCGGAGGCGGGTCGGCCCATATGTTGCCTGAGGCCTTAGCCCCACCCATCCCTAGCCCCCGGCATCCAACAGAACACCTCGCTGAACCGATAGCCGTGGAGAATCATCATTTCCTCGTCGGCAGTTCCGTAGGCAGGGCTGCACAGCATGCACAGGCAAACACGTTTCGTACAAACACATACACACACTTAATATAAATGGACACATTCTGTATAAACATGCCCACATATACTGCATAAAAACACCTGCACATATGTGTATAAATGCACGTGTTCACATGTTCACATACTGCATGACTAAATGCACAATGACACACTGCATTCATCATATCTAAACCAGCACATAGGTATACATGCACCCCCCTCCCCCACCCCCAGGGAACCTAGTAGTGGCTCAAACTGACCCAAAAGCCAGCCACTCTACTAGCTTCACGTTTCCAGGGTCCTGCGGGCAGTCAATTAACCAGGCAGCAGACAAGCCACTTCTGAAGCTGCTGCCTTGCTCTTTTCAAAGAGGGTGGAAGCACACTGGTGCCTGGTGAATGGGTGTGTGTTTTACACGGTGCGGCAGAGCTTTCAAACGCCCAGCCTGGCACCACTGATCTCAGGGCATTCTTAGACACACGCTGTTACGTCGCATCCCAGGAACTGGCAGCCTCGCTTTACCTAATCCCATTAATCTTTGACGATCTTCAGAAAAAAAGGAAATGCACCAAAGAACATTTTAACCAAACAGCCGACCTTCTGATGCAATTACACAATTAAACTACGTTTCTGGGATTGCTTAATTAACTGCACCAAGGAGGTGCCACATTTGTGTTCCCTTCTTGTGTAAAAATTAGCACTGAGGTGTTGGCATAACGGTACACGTGTCTTTGTGTGAAGGGTCCCTCATTCGTGGCCGGAAGAATGGCATCTAAAAAAGGAATAATGCCCCCCCCCCCCGCTTGTTTGTGATTCGACGTGTGAATGTGTGCATGTAATACTTCTGATGTGCATCCCTCACACAGCGCGTCCCCGGCACTGTTTTCCATAATTAGTCCCCCTTCCAAACCGCCTACAGCAACCTGTCGTTTCAGGCTGTTTCCGCTGATAGTCGGTGTCCGACGGCATTCCTGCATGCCGATACGCTGGCTGCGTGGGGCCGACTGCATGGGGCCGGCTGCGTGGGGCCACCTGCGTGGGCATGCGTGCACCGCCGCCAAGCAGGCAGGAAAGCATCTGCTGGCCTCTACGTGTCACAGTGTCGGGACACATCGCTGTGGATCGGGGGCCTGGCTGTGTCGGTCCAATGCTTGTTATTATTTAAGACCTGCGTGGCAAATGTTTAGCTTAGGGTACTGTCGTACCGTTCACCCCCTCTGATTTTTACTCATCTGTGGTATAGACTGCGGTTCTCTTCGCAGCCATCTTTCCTCTTTATGTGCTACTTGCCCTCTCACATTTTATCGAGATTATGGGACTGGCATCACTAACATTTCTCTCCCATGATTCCTTTTTGCCACTCGGGTGTTGGGGGAGAATCAGGTAGAGGCCTTTAACATCCCCCGCACACTGCGGGTTTCCTCTTACGGCAGCAGAGCCAATGGTGCCCAGCTGGGCTGGCTTGACCATAAAATCAAACACATGTGTCCGCCTCTGTTTTTCCTTCCTCTGTCAAAGGTCAGAGCTGTTCTCATTTGCGGCAGATTCCTCTTTTCCCAAAACAATCTGATCCTAATGCTTTTAAATGATCTGGTAACTCTCGTACCCCTCTCTGTCCTTCAGCCATTAAGCTTAGACCATTTTCATGCATTTTCATTGTACTGTTGAAGCCCCATCTCTCTTGTTGTCCATTTATGGTCAGTCCCAAGGTCTCTAAGCTGTACTGCTGGTTCAGTGCCTCCAATCAGCGGTTCCCGACATTTCTTGCGGCCCCCCAGCCTCTGGTCCCTGGTTACGGCTGTCGTTTGGGTGCACCCACCGTGTCGCTTGAGACATGGGGCCAAATAACAAAAACGGGACGAGACAGGAAGTGGGGAACGCCTGAGGACGGTGCGTGTCGGCCTTCCATATTTCCGTGCGGAGCATATGCTGGGGAGAGAGCAGAGAGACGGGCGGGATGGAATTGTAATTCTGGGGGAAGAAGGGGCCCAGATGGCGTCTCTGTTTGAGACCTCGCCTCTGCCTCCCCCCCCGACCGAACCCTCGCTTTCGGAGCGGCGGCCTCTTGTGGCGCTCTGTAATTACAAACACAGGAGGGTGTTAGCGAGATGGCTCCCCCTCTTCCTTTTCCCCCCTCCCTCGGGCTGCTCCCGCACACGTCTCTCTTCTTCATTGATATTACATCATTTCGACTCATGAGCGTGGCGTCCCTGATATGGCACTGGCGTTATGCAGGGACAGCACGAGAGTTTTGAATGTCATTGTAGCGGTACTCATTTACTTTGTGAGGCATTGCTGTCTTTATTATTACTATTATTATTGCTATTACTATGGAAAGTGATAGGTCTCATTCTTAAAATGTATGCAAATGCATGCGAAATATACTGAAATCATCTGCATATTTCCCTGAGTGAAAGGAAGCTTTCTGCGGCAACACGCAGCAGAATGTGTGAGAGATGAAAGAGGGCACAGTGCATGTGGCTGGTTTCTTTTGAATGACAGCCATTCATTTGAGAGATCGATTGGCTGCAGTGGGTCAGGTGGTCTTCTCTCTCTTATGATTGAAAAATTCAGCGTGGCAGCATAACGTCGTTTGATGCTTCCGCACCTGCACACACAAACACACACACACACACACACACACAACTGAGGCTGCCTTGATGAAATGACAGCTAATGCCATTAGGCTGCTCAGAAAGGCTCATTCAGCATAAGAATCAGCAGAAATGGAGCGGATCGCCATGAGAGGTACCTCCCCGGCGAGCCTTTGTGCTGTGAAGGGCGCCCGCCTTTCGACTCAGGCGGCAGCGGTGCCAAGAATCGCTCTCAAGGACGGGGACTGTGGAAACCCGGCCCCAAGTCCCCTGGCAGCCGGGACAGACAGGTGTCCCCCCTCCCCAGCGAAAGGGGGGTGCTGAGACCTGCCTTTCTATTAATTGCGTGTTCAGCTGTGGCTTTTAAAATACTCAACGGAAATGAGACGGCCACAGTTGACCTTTGCCCGCTTAGGTCATGGTATCTGCCGGTGACTATGGAGGGATGCGGCAATGGCGGATGCAGGCCTGATGTGGGCCTTGCGACCCACAGGTTTTCGGTGAGTTGCAGAGTAAAGGAACCTTCCGGTGAGTGCACAGTGCCCTCAAATACAGCCCCCGTCACAGAGGACACACAGCCCGTCGTTACCCTGTCGTGTAATGAAAGGTGTCGGACTCACGGGGATCGTAATAAAGAGGCTGTTTTTAAGCACCCCCTCCCCCCCAGGGTTTTGGGAGCCATGTGATTAAGCTCCCCCAAGCGCCCGCTGAGATTGTCCTCTGTCGGGAGGGCAGGCCACCATGGGGCAGCTCAGGGCTGACGCTTTTGAGCCGTTCCCTGCTGAACCCCTCGGCCTTTCCCTGTGCACGTCTCTATCACCTGTTGTTTTTATCATTTTTTTTCTGCGTGCCCCAGACTGTGTGGCGCTGTCGTCCTGACAGATGAGACGGTGTCTGAAAACAGTGTTAAAAAAAATTCCCAGGAGGGAACCTGCACTCGGTGCGCGAGTGCCTGAATGTCGCATTTCGTCCTCCCTCTCTTCCCGTGCGTTGTGAGTGCATGCAAATCTCGTGTTGTCTCCATTGGTACCTGTAGGAATTACAGCCTGCGCTGTCATGCCGTGTTTGTGCACGAGGAAGCAAATGCTTGTTTCTGTGTGTGTGGCCATAGAGTTGTGGGGTTGTGTGTGTGTGCAGGTTTCTTTGGCTGTCAATGTGTATAGGTGTGTGTGTGTGTGTGTGTGGGTGAAGGCGCTTTAGATCTGCTCGGCTGTGTGACCACAGTAGCCCTTCAGGCCTCTGCGCCCTGTAAAATGATTGAATTCTGAGGTCTAGAAAGCTGACAAATCACTAAAAATGCTGTTAAAACGCTGTAAAAACGTTGTCCATAAATCACCCCATGACAGTTTAATCATCCTCAGAATTTGGGCTCGGCCTGACCGCTGGACAGTAGGTGCTACAAAAAAATGTCTTTGAAAGAACATCTCGACCAAACTAATTTCATTTAGTTTGGCTTAATAGGCGCATCCAGCCGCCAGTGTTTCCACAGTAAAATGGCTCGTTTTATTCACAATGTAGATTCTCTCAATTTTTTAACGTAACGGTGGCTTATTAAACAGTGCAGTGTAAATGCGTTAATTAAATCAAGGTGCTGATGACGTGCTGATAAGGCTCACGTGCAGCCGGAAGGTTCCCGAGTGGAATTCTGGGCCGGCATTCGCAGCCGCGTCCCCAGGAAGGTGCGACTCTGAAGTAGCCTCAGTCAGTAATCTGCCGAGATGTAAAAATCGCAAGCCGCATATGCAAATTGCCGGCAAATCGCTCTGGATTGATGTGTCCGCTTAGGCAACTGAATAATTTAATGTTCCGTGGATTCCCTCCCACATTTCTGCAGGCTTGGAACGATTTAAGGTGTCTTAAATCTGATCGGGGAGGAAACAGACGTGGTATCCAGCGGTGGAGAGATAAAAGACACGGGGATCTGCTCAGGGAGAGAACGAAGGCTGGAGTCTGAGCTGGAGCAGTCCATTGTGTTCACTGTGCTGCTGAAACGTTTCGGTGAAATTGTGGAAGATCAGCATCTTACTTCTGAGGGCTTTGTTCGCTCTCGCTCTCTCGCTCCCTCTCTCTCGCCCGCTCCCACTGCCGCTCTTTTTAAGCGTTTATTTGGTTGTGACCTCATTTGATTAATGTCAGGTGTCATCCTGGGCAAGAATGGAGTGTGTTTTCTTTCTTTCCACCACTGCTGTATAACAGGCTCCAGACCTTCACCAGCCCTGGTGCTACACATCCAGCCCCTCCCCTTTTTGTATTTTCGGCCGACCTTGTCAGGGGTGGGGGGGCGGGGGTGCTGTTAGCAGCCAGTTAACAGGCGTGTGCTCGCCCCGGGGGGTCTTGCTGTCAGCCCAGTATTTGCGGTTCTGGCCGGACTGATTAGGAAGTCAGCCTGGTGCAGGTTTGGGAGGGGCGGCTTGCACATCTTTGCCCCCCTCCATGCCTCCCATGAGATCTGCCCCCCGCAGTTTATTCTCCCTTCACAGAGTCGCATGTTACATCACAGCAGAACCTGAGGCAGCCAGGGGCCGGGGCACCTAATCTCTCCTATGAAATATTAACAAAGTTGATAGTTTAAATTATCGGTGGCACCTTATGAGGTTCCCCTTCCCCGCGTGCCCCCCTCTCTCTCCTTCTGTCTCTTCTGGGCACTCATTGCCCTTCCATTAGCTGATTGGATCCTGCGCAGTCGTTGCTGTCAGTGGTCGCTTTGCTTGGTTTGGCGAACGGACGGGGTGCAGCGTGTGGAGCAGAGAGTCCGGGTTCAGCCAAGCAGGGTTTAGCCGCATGTAGCAGTGGGTTTGGAGTTACGGACAGAGCAGGGGGGTGCTCAAAAAAAACAGCCGCAGGCTATGCCTGGAAGCAGGTCTATTGCGGTTGCTCTGAGGTTAGCCCCTCAAATTCCAGTCATGTCTGAGTTTTAAATACTGTTTTTTTTCTTTTGAACATGCCCCCCCCCCCAAGAGAAAGACAGTGGTACATCTTAATTCTGCAGTGTCCCAGAAAGTCGTCGACTCAATCGAGAGCCACCAGAAATATAGAGGTCTCCTCTGCAGATTGCTTGCCCCCTTGGTCATATAGGCACGCAGGGGGTCGACAGTAGTGAGAGGATATGGGAGTGCGGCTCTAACAAGCTGCCGCCGCCCCACGACGCCGCACCTGTTTGCCGCTTTGATTGATGCGCTGCCGTGGTTGCCAGCGCCGAGGCTAACAGCCACGATAATGCACTCGCTTTCTGCACGCCTCTTAAAAGGCTGTGCGTGCGTGTGCCCGCCGGCGTGCATTCACAGTCCCCCCCCCCCCCCAATCCCTGTGCCGACTCTGGGCGGCTGGGAGGACAGGTGCGGGCGGCGCAGACAGATGTGCGGCAGGTGCAGACGCGCGCAGGCAGGCCGACTCCTCGGCCGCAAGCAGGTGCTTTACGACGCCACATGTGTAATGCGGCGGCGGGCGGCTGTCACCATGGCAGCGTGTCACCAGCCTACGCATGACCAGACCCGCTGTGTCCTCTCTTGCAGAGATCAGCAGAGTACGGAAGGACATGTACAACGACACATTAAATGGCAGTGCGGAGAAGAGGAGTTCAGAGCTGCCCGACGCTGTCGGACCTGTGGTGCAACTGCAGGAAAAGCTTTACGTGCCTGTAAAGGAGTACCCTGACGTGAGTACTGTGCCGACTGGGGAGGGTCAGGGCTTTGGATGGACAGCTGGGCCTTGGAGGAGGGCCATGACTCTAATCAAAATGGGCGGGGCTTTGGGAGGTGATCTTGGTTGAGTGGGTGGGGCTCAGGGAGGGGTGGAGTGATGCGAATTGTCCCAAAACCGCTATTGAAAACAGCTGATCCAGGCCAATTTGCTGCTGGTTAGTCAGTACATAAATCACACCGAGCAGAGGGGAAACATTTAAAATGAAGTCTCTACATGCTGGCCTAAACTCACGTGGTGACCGTGCTCTGCTTTGTCCTGTAGATACAACACATGGGTGCACTTACGTTTCCTTGTGCCATCGCAGAGTAGCTCTCAGATTCTCTAGAGCATGAATCGTAAACAGATTCACCTATCCGAACCAAGCGGAGGTTTAATTAGAATTTAATGTCATGTCCGACCTTCTGCCCTCCTCACAGCATACAGCGGCTAGGTCAATGTCAGCCGGCCAGCTAATTAGCCCAGTGGATAAAATGCATTTTCTCTCGTTCCACAATCACACAAACAAATTAGGGAAACGTCACGTGCAAGAGGGGGTCTCTCGCCGGGAAGGATCTTCTGCAAGAGAAGCCATGTCGCCTTAATCCACTGAAAAACCAGCATTTGAAAGCTTCTCAGCCGCCTGAAAGTTTCATTTTCTGCTCCAGAGATAAACAGCCGCCCTTTCATCCCCCTCATTTCCAGGGTGAGCGCCGTGGTGCTTTGAATGGCTCAGCTTGTTTACAGCGAGTACATTGTATGTCGCCGTCATTGTGCGATTACGATTTGAAGTGAAGCGTTTGAAGTGACTCGCATAATTTGTGCGGAATTAATTATTTAACAGGTCCAAGCTGAGCCTGATGCCCCACAAAAGTCAGGACATTGAGGAACGTGTCCTCATTCGGTCTGTCACTGCCTTAACCACACAGCTGTGTCAGGAATCTCTAGTCTGTGATCCCTACAGCTTGTCTGCGGTGAAGGATTCCCATTTTATGATGATAAAGGTTTTTAAACGTTGTTAAGGGCTAATAGCAGGATCTAAGGTTCATTCTATGTATCCATCCATCTTATAAAGGCTTATATCCTGGTCAGGGTCGCAGGTAATCATATTTATGTACATTTTTATTTATTTGCTAAGGTATAACTTATTTGTTGAACCCTCTGAGTGAGGCACAGATCTGATTAGACCACATCTGCCCAGTTTGATTATCAGGACTGGTCATCATCGATTGCAGTCGATTTTATAATCAAGGATGTTCCCCCAGCTATTAAACTGCCAGCAATGGCGGCCAAAATGAAGTGCAGATAAAAACGATTAGCTGTATCGAGACGATTTCCTCCGCAGCAGAAAGATACACTGGAGCCTGGACTTATTTTGTGTAAACACAGCTGCGGAGAGGCCCATGAGAAAAGCAAGCAGCCCTGAAGAAGCAGTGGTTTTCACGGAAACGGGGCCGCGCCGAAGCCTGGGAAAGGTCGCGGGCTGAAGTGTGATGCACTGACCATGGGGTTGGGGGGGGGGGCGCTAAACGGGCGTCCGGATCCCACCATCTCTCTTAATGCGGGACGCTGGGGCTCCATCAGAGAGACGGTGAAAACAAATGACTAAATGCTGCTGGTGAGGAGGGAGACATTTCTGTGACACCTTTGACCCCCGGCAATGCCCAAATAGCGACAGTAGCGTAGCGTGTGGCTGAGGTTGAGTGCCTATGAGGGCCGTGGACAGAGACAGCATGCAGTAGCGTACCTGTCCCCTCAGTCACACGTTAAGTATTCTTTGATAGTAATTCTCTGAAGCGCTTTGCGACGGCTGCCGTTTCCCTTAATCTTCTAAGCAATCGCATGGAGAATCTCCTCACTTAAGCCTCCTCACCCTGGGAGAAGGCAATGAGCTCGCAGCTGATTGATCCCAATTAACTTCCTCCATTACCAGCGAAACGTCTGCGTGGGCCGCATTAATGGCCGCGGTCTGTCAGCCGTGTAAACACGGCTCGGGATTAGCGCCCGGGATCCTGCAGCGGAGTCGAGGGCAGCGCAAGGAGACCTTTCTGTACCGTCTCTGCCGTTCTGGCCGCCCAGTTATGCCGGTATTTGTCCCCAGTGGCCACTGAGGACTGAACAGTACACATGTACATGGTGTGTCCATGTGGTCATAATTCATAGCCAATAAAAAGTGTGTTTGTATGGCCGTGCCCCCAAGGCCAAATACCACCATTACTGCAGGTGTTGACATGAGACAACTCTCATCTCTCCCTGGGAAACACTTCAAATCCTGTCTGCATGTGCGACATGTATTTATTTGTGCGTACACCAGCTTGTGCACGTGTGGCTGTGTCGTTTCGTTTCAGGCTTGTGCCTCGGCCAGCCGTGAGTTTTACAGTCTGTGTTTCCTTAATGGCTGAATCAGGAAGGGGGCAGATGAGCCGGCTGAGGGTGGTAGACAATACCAGTGTATTTTAGGAACGGCCTTAAAATCGCTCTATTCTTAGCTAAGTGAGGAAACTCCCAGTGTGAAGATGGCTACCCCATCTGACACTACAGGCTCTCTTGGTCTGGAGAGCAGTGTTTCCCAATCTGGTCCTCAGGGACCTACAGACAGTCCACATTTTTGCTCCCTCCCAGCTCTCGGAGCAAAAATGTGGACTGTTTGGCAGGGAGCTCGGAGGGAGCAAAAGCATGGACTGACTGCAGATCCCTGAGGACTGGATTAGGAAACACTGCTGTAGAGGACAGTGCGCTGAAAACCTGAATTATATCCTAAGCGATTTGGCTTGCATATGACACTATTTATTCCGCTTTAGAATCCTGGAATAAGAAAGAAAAAAAAACAAAATTTCTAACAGTATAAAGATGAATGTATGCAGGCTGATGTTTGTGATGGAGATGCATTTTTCTTGAATTGCCCAAAAACAATGGGAGCATATGTGGAAAATGTGTGTGCGAGTGAATTTGCAGGGGATGCGGGGGGGGTTTGTCTGCGCCCGACAGAGAGAGGCACACGACTAGGGGGGGGCACCCTCAGGAATGCTTACCGCCAAAACGCAACCACTCTAAACCCGGCATGGTGGCTCTTTAAGGGAAGTAATCTTCCCATCCCGCAGTGGGCAGCCGGTGGAGGGGTGCACTTGTGCGATGTCCCTGCCCGCTTTGTGCACGTGTGTTGGGGACAGGGAAAGGCGGTGGCGATTAGCCCGCCCCTGGGCCACCAGCAGTAATGGCTACAGCAGCTTGGCAGTCTCTGCAAGCAGAGGCCGGCGTGGCAGCCAGGGTCCCCCTGATAAAGCCACTCTTGTGTTTTGTGCCTGTTTCCGGGGCAAGACGCCGCGACACAGAAATTAATTTGTGCTGTCAAGTTGGGCGGCGGTGTTTTGCGGCGGGCCAGCCAATCCAATTTGCCAAACATGTTATTAGGCCAGGGAATAAAGGAGGGGACCGTAAAACAATGCCGGCCTGTGTGGTTCTGCTTCGATGTTCGAGCTGCCGTCCTGTCAGCCCTGCGCTCTTGTGCAGTGGCGAAAGCTGCGTACGTTCAGGCTCTGTCCTTTTCTGGGTCACATGCCTCCCGCCAGAAGATAAGCGGCCATCAGCGATTAGTAATAATTATCCCGGATTGATCCTCTTTTGTTCGCTCCATTTGCTTGGCCTTGGACATCCTTGGGGGGGCAGTAGACTAGAGGGGAAGAGCTAGGGGGTTAATGATGTGAGATCAGAGATGATGGATGCCAGTATGTGTGGAGGTTGGTGATGGAGGTCAGAGAGTCTTTGAAGCCCACAGTGACAGGGTTATTCTATGTGTGTCAGCTACTGTCTGGCTCAAACCATAGTGAACCAATCCGGTAGTCGGGGGAAGTGATTGATAGCTCATAAGCCCTCCCACCATGGGCTTTAAAGTCATGGACAGCGGGTGGCTGTATGGAGGGCTGGGGTATCTTACAGCTGTGAGCCTTTTTTACGTTCACTTACCTTCTCCTCGTCTTCTTCTGTGCCCCTCCTGGGATGTCTCGCTGATGTGTGCTTGAGACAAGGCCCCCCCCCCCCAAGAGCTGTCATTGTTTTAATCGAACCACAAGGAGATGCTAGTGCTATAAATCACCAAAGAGGCGATGGACCGGTATGAACCAGAGAGACCCCTGCAGTGGGCATAATTGATCTGGTTCTGACTGCACGTGTGAGGGGTCCTGGGGGGGATTGACTTCGGTGTGGACGGGGCATCTACCTACTGAGCCACCACTCAGACCTGCAAGCACTTGAGAAGTTATTGGGAAGGAGCAACATGGTGCGGAAATGAGGCCGCTCGTCACCGCCTCATAACAAACACAAACAAAAGCGGGGGTGGGGGGGAATCAAGCGGCTGCAGAGCGGCGGAGCTCCGGATCACTGCTCCGCTAATGAAGGTTAATCACGGTTCACCGCGGCAAGTGCCGCAACCGCCGCCCCTTTATCACACCAGTACTGCTCTGGTGCCAGGGTGGGGGGGGGGGGGGGGTCATTTCATGCAATACAACAAGCAAACCTGCAGAACGCATTATCATTGGAAATAAATGTGATCACTACCAGAAATAATATTGTGCGTATATTGTCATAAATAAAATGCAGTGTAGGGTTCAGCGGCGGTGATAAGAAGGTCATTGGTTCAAATCCCATGGCCAGCAGAGTGATGTCACTGTTAACCCCAGTTGCTGCAGCAACTGTCTGACTCTCTGAGCCTCACTTGTGCATCACTTTGGACAAAAGCTTCTGTATGTTAAATTATATACTGTATGTCAGGGGTGGCCAATCTTAACCAGAAAGGGCCGCCATATATGCGGGTTTTCGCTGCAACTCCATAATTAGATTATTAATTAGAGGACTGATTGGCTGAACACTTTGAACAGCTGACCTAAAGGTTATCTCAAAATCCTGCATAGACACCGGCTCTTTGTGGATAAGATTGGCCACCCCTGATATGTCATGATATAGTGGTGTCATGGTATTTATACTTTGTGCTATTCTGGGGGAGCGTGTGCCGATTGTGGCCAGTTGCCAGCCCATGACATTGTCTGGGGAGGGATGTGGTGAGGAAGAGGCGAGCTTCCTCCACCCCTCCAGGGAGCCCACGTTCACTCGCTATCATAGTCCCTGTTGCCCCCACAGTTCTGAAAACAAAACCCATCCTGAAGAGGAATTAGAGCTTGGTGGTGTTAGCGTCCATGAAATAATTAATTTGCCCATTACCAGCATTTGGTCGTTTATCTTTATAATAAGATCATTTGGAGTCATTTGGAATCCACAGTGCTTGCATTTTTAAATGGCCATAATTAGATTTTGCTCTATGTTTTGCTGTAGTTGATGGAAAATATACTTAAGATCTATTGTACTGATTGTATAAATAGGCTGCATTCTTTCAGCCTGATATTAGGAATTCCATTACATCTAAATGGTTTTTACACCCTCTGTTAGCTTCCTGTGGGCCCTGGAGGCCCTGATCTTCAGCTGGAGAAGTTCCATATTTCTGTTGTCTCTCCATTCGCTTCCATCTGCAGTCAGAGGTTCTTCACTTATTGCCATGGCTAACCTGTGCCAGCTGCCCATGGGTACGAGTGACTCTGAGAATGCTACTGATCTATGGACTGTCACAACTGCATCCTTCTTTATTCATTCATTTATGTTTTTATTGGAATTTTGCAGCTTTATCCAGAAGAACATTTGAAATTTTGCCAGAGCATTTGAAGTCAAAAGGTAGTACAGGGTTCCCTGTAATCAATGTTGTTAACGGCTATGCCACCTGCTGGAAGGTGCAAGATTTGGTGATCAGCATATACATTTTGTAATGTGAAATTTTACTGATGGTGGCCATTATTTCATACTTTATTTATATGTACCTTGCTGGCCTCTTATTTGTTCTGTGTAGTGCAGAGCACAGAGAGCATAAATATTTGTATGATGCCCAAAAACACAAAACAAAGGGGTCTATTGCAGAGTCACACAGAGACACAGAGATGCATGCAGAATGAGTGCACAGCAATCACACACATGCACTCACACAGAGGTAAACGCGAGCAGTGCTAAATATACGGGGAGAGATTTCTCCATCCTGCGCACCTGCTCAGCGTCTGCTGTGCGCCGGAGGGCCGATGGCCTTTAAAAGGAAGTGAACGCATTGTGGACCTGAATTAAAAACAGCCACGGGGTCTGTCACTCAGCACTCCGACAGATAAGGTTAAATGGGTTAAGAGGAACAAGGACTTGAGATCTTAAACGCGCCGTGTGTGTGTGTGTGTGTCTATGTTGCTGCAAAAAGAGCCAGAATTGTGGCTAAAAGGGTCAAGCATGAGGATAGGCCACATTGTTGTACCTTTGTACTGTATCGCCAGACCATGGCAATGAGCAAAGCTTTGAATTAGAAAATAATGCAAAAATGAAAAATGTAAAAATGTTTGCCAGGAAACTTCAGAACTCTGTTTTTTAGGAAGGAAGAAAGAGGAACAGCCAGTGAAGGCCCACTGATGTCAGAAGAGCTTTGTGCGAGCTTGCGGGACTTTTTAACTCTCTGTGAAGGTTGTTTTATTTTGGTCGGGGTGGTGCATCATGGGATATCCTGGGGGGTTGCTGTTAAAGGGGGCGGGCGCTCCTCCTCGTTAGGGATGAACCTGACGGCTTTCGCTGCCCCTCTGTATATCTGGTCCTGATTTGACATTAAAGTTTTATTTCTGGCAAGGGCCCCATGTCAGGAGTAGAGAAGGGGATCCATTTCAGTTGAGGGGAGCCTGAGGGAATGTGGGAAAGGGGTTGGGGTGGGGGGGGGGGGTGTATGTCAAAACTGGGAGTGTGCCCTTTTCAACCATGCCAGGTGTTACTGTTTAACATGACAGCTGACAAACTACCGAAACGCCACGGCATTCAACCCGCACGGTAATAAAGTGGGGCCGTTAAGCTCCCCCCCCCCATGCTGGCCGGATCTGGTGAGTGCTGGCGTAATACCTGCCAATACAGATTCTCTTTCGCATTCTGGTCAGCTTCAGGGCAGCCTGGCTGATGGGTCGTTGAACCTTTAGAAAAGTTTATGAAGCAAGTGATTGAAAAAAGCATTAATTAATGATTTAATGTTAACATGTTGCTAGCTGGATGATTTTTTTTGTATCCAATTAAGCCCCTTCCTCAAGGACCCCTCCTGGGCCTAATAAACTACAGATTTGCTTTTTCTTAGCCCATTTTTCTAACCAAATGCTGCTCTTTATCAAGTCAACAAATCTCTCAGACAACGTGTAGAAGCAGCCATACCCCTCTGCCCCCCCGGGGATGTGTGCAACAGTTGAATCCAGCTGCCCCAGATACTCTGATGGTCTTATTTTGCACGTGCAGATGTATTACCAGCAGGCCTTGCACATCGATTGCTGTAGTAAGAGTTTGAATAATTTGATTTCCGTTATGTCCATGGTCGGGATGAGGATCATTCCGTGCTGCACACTGCCTCCTGAGGAGAGTTTTTGCCACAGGATAAGGGAAGGGGGAAGACGGACGAGATGGAAGGCTTCAACATGTCAGCTCTTCTGTATGTTAAAGCTCTGAGCTGTCACATGCGCACGTCCGTTAAGGGCTCTCTTTAACATGCCGTTTGCAGTGGGCTTATGAAGTTCCACCCCGAAACTGACACCTCCAAAGGCCCGTGGGCCCGACACTGGTGAAGGTAGCCACGTGCTGGGCTGCCTCCTGTGCCGAGCCCGTGGATCATTAGGCAACTGAACCTTTCCAAAAACCCCACCCTGGAGAGAGATTAGGTGGCCATATGAAAAGATGTGGTTCGAATTAGCGACAGTGTGGCCACAAATGATAGTCAGCTGTAACTCCTGTCCCCAACCCCAGGGGCCCTCAGTTTCCCCTTAGCAGGTGCCCAGAGCCCATGTGACCGCCCTCCCACACAGCCACGCCTGTCGTCAGGCTGACGCGGCAACATCTCGCCGTTTCCAGCATCTTTTTAAGCAGTGGGCGCGGCAGATGTGGCATTTTCGGTGCCGTTCACCGGGCTCGCTGCGTACACGTCTCAGCTTGTAGACGCAGGCTTCAGGCACTTGCGCAGGCCCATGTCTCGTCAGGCCGGTTCAGGTGTGTGGAGGTGTCGCTGCAGGTTTGCCAGGACTCACACCCGGCACCCGCGCGAGCGATCGCTGTGCCTCCGGCTGCGGCCGACTCACGGCTCTGTCACGACTCACGGCTCTGTCACAGCCAGCCCGTATAGAGAGGCAGATCGACACAGGCAGCCTCCCCCCCGGCTACACTTCTAACGGTCGATGCCCCAACGATCGACTCGCTTCGCCTCGCCTTATCTCGCCTTCAACCCGGTAATGATCTTGAGCCCCCCCATTTGGTGTGGGGACGTTGCCTGTCAGCCGTATTGTCAGCGATGGAGTTCCTGATAAAGCAGAGGTGGAGGGGTCAGGCACCGACATGTGTGTGTGTCTGCATGAGTGAATGTGCGTGTGTGTGTGTGTGTGTGTGGATTATGTTTATATTACAATGAGGGGATCAAATGTCCCCCACAATGTGACAACAACCTGTTATTTCTACATTGAGGGGACCATTTTTCAGGTCCCCACAAAGATCTGTGAATACAATCAGAAAACTAAAAATGCCTTTTGTTTAGTTACTTATGGTTAAGGTTAGGGCTGGGTGGGGGTTAAGGTTGTCATTGCTGGGATTAGGGTTTTCCCCATACAAATGAACAGAGGGTCCCCACAAAGATATAATCACAAACCTGTGTGTGTGTGTGTGTGTGTGTATACACGCTGTTTCTAAATAGCATCTCAGATGGCGCTTTCTAGGCTTATATCAGCTCGTGTACGGCTCATGAAAATGTTTATGAAACTACAGTCAGACGCCACCGGTAATCTTGTTTGAGAAACAGTGTCAAGCCACAGAGCAGCATTAATGAAAGGCGCCGTCTGCCCGCCCCTGCAGCCCCTCACTCCCCTCTTTCCCTCTTTGTTTCCCCACAGTTCAATTTCGTGGGGAGGATCCTGGGGCCACGTGGCCTGACGGCGAAGCAGCTGGAGGCCGAGACGGGCTGCAAGATCATGGTGCGAGGGAAGGGCTCCATGAGGGACAAGAAGAAGGTGAGAGCGCCACCCGGCGGCACGGAGGGTGCCTGCCGCATTTTTAGGGATCTGAGCCAAGGCATGGCAATCTGTCCTGCTGTCGTCAGGCGGGAAAGGGCTGTGTCTTACCTTAAGATCCAGCGATGGAGCAGCAGGGCTGTGACACCTGGATTCGGGCCGGCCCACTCTCTGTCCTGCAGGGGGCCAAAAGCCAAGAGGTGGAGAAGCGATCATGTCCTTGGCGGCCTGGTACTGAGAGAGACTGCATTGTTATTGTTTTCTTTAAATATAGTCTCCCTGCTCTGTAACGTCTTTATACTTTGGAAAAAAGGTGTTTCCTTTGAAATGCAATAAGAGTAACGAACGTGACTGGTTCATGGCCCTCTCCTAGTCCCTGGGGGCCCTTCTGAGACATTGCTCCGAGCTGTCAGCGCCCTGCCCGATCCAGTCTGTCCCGGCCCGGCGCTGTCTATCACTGAGAAGGACGGCATGTCCTCTGCATTGGAATGCGCACGCGGGATTCCGGGGCAAGCGCCCACGGGGGTGTCTACTAAAAAACAGATGACAGGTGTTCAAACATTGTCTTTGGCCTAAGATGTGTGTGTGTCGCAGTTGGGGGGGGGGGGGTTGGGTTCACCAGTCACACCCACCGAGCTGAACGTACTGCTCCAACACACCCCACTGGGGGGAATTCGGCACAGGGTGGGGTTGGGGGGAGTTGTAAACGATACCCCATCTCCATCTGAAGAGCACGTGCTTGTGTCCCACCCAAGTGCACGTTTATTATGACAGGGAGACAGGGAGAGACTGTACTGCGGCCAGACGTTTGACTCCTTTAAAAAATTATGAGCTGCATTTTTTGAAGGCAATTTTTTTTTTTCGGTCCAACCCCCCCCCCCCCCCCCCCCCGCCCCGTCTGATTTAACACTGCATCTTGGCGGGAAGGTCCTCAGCCAGCCACTGTGCATGATAATGGTCTGTGCCCGGTGCTCCGCGCGACTTGCCGTTTAGCGTTAGCGGGCGCTAGCTGACGCACGCACAGCTCGCCCGCAGCCTCGCTAACCGACTCTGACAGGAGGGCGTCGCCGCCGCTGCTTGCCTCTGGCGGACCGTCTATTTGATTATTCCAGAACAGGTCTGTACCCTTGTCCTTTGTGAAATGTGCCACGCCGCGCATGGAATCCTTAAGCGTCACCGAGGCGGGCCGACCCCGCTAATGGAAGCAGCTCGTGCCCAGGTAGATAAAGGCGCACCGATTTCCCAGGGTTATCGTCCTCTGCCGGGCTGCAGGGAAGAGGCAGATAATGCCTGTCACCCACGCTCTCATCCGCGCCGAGTAAAGTGTCTAATCCCGACGTTTAAGAGTCTCGCTCGGCATGACGTGTAAGCGAGAGTTTTTTTATGTCAAAGTGTGAGGAAACAAAAGGGATCCAGCAGAGGGTTTGGGGGCCACTGAGGGGTGCCGGAGCGTCTGAGCAAGGGCCCGGCTCCAGTCTGCCCACCCTGCTCCCGGTGTACGCATCCCAGCCTGGCCCCGCGGCCCGCGTCTCGCAGTGATGTTATGGAGGGGAACTCTGCCCAGTTATCTTCATTAATTCCACATCCGTGAGTGCCGTTGATGGAAATGGTGGGCCAGACTTTCTGCTAGGTGGGGGGTCTCTTTTGCTGCCGTGTATGCCCCACGGCCCCCACCCTGGGCGCGCACAGACATCCAAAGCTTCTGACCGCTCGCGTGTCCCTGAATGAATGAAGCACACCATTAAACTATTAAACCACACACAGAAAAGACCTGCACCTAAATGCATACACACACATACACAAACGTGGCAAGCTTCACTGTCATCCATGCAGACAAAGCCCTCCCCCCACCCACCCAGAGCTACAGTGACAGCTTCCCGCATCTGCACATCTGCCCATCCTCAAGTCGAGCACAGCGTATTCCAGAACAGGTCGCCTTTAATCGAACACAATGTGATTCCCTCTCTCCGTGTTAATTTTAGCAGCGTAATAACCGCTTGCCTCGCCGCCTGTTTTGAAGCGGGGAATATTAAAGCGAGGGGAAAAGCGACGAGCTGCAGCCTCCCCGTGGCTGACATCATCATTTTGTGACAATGGCTGTCAGAGGACGCGCTGTACTCAGTGAGGCCCACTCGCCCACCCGCTCACTCAGACTCGCGCAGTTATTACGGCTGTCATCGCTGCTTTGCACGGCTCCCCCTGCGAGGCCCGTCGGGCGATGGCGCGCCTGCTCCCCCGTGTGCTGCCGTCGCCCCCTAAACAATACCACTGCACGGAGAGAGACGCACACCGGACCAGCGATGTCGCCACAGCGACATGTAGGATGGCGTTTAGCGGGAGAACAGGCACCCTTTTTGAATCACAGGACCATGATCACATTCCATGGTCTCCACAGTCCTGTGCTTTGAGTTTAATTTCAGCCTTCCCCAGAAGTACTGAGAGACACCGCCGTCTTCGCGAGGGCGAAATAAACTGGAAACAGTGATATGTGGTGCAAATAGCAGTGACGCCTAATTCAGTCGTCTTCACCCACTGCATCTTCTTTTATTAATGCGGGGGTGGGGGGGGGGCACGTGAGCAAGTCGCCGCTAGCCGTCATGCGGTCAACTTGTGGTCCCACTGGTGAGTAAATATTTTGACAGCTGGGATTATCGGCGTCATGCACATAGGCAGTCGCTAGGAATGCGGCCCTGTCAGTCTCTCACCTGAGGTTCATTAGTCATCAATTACGTTAGTCACTGTCCCACTGGATCCATATGTGCGCTCGCAGGTGCAGATGCGGCTCTTTCTGTTTGTGTCGGCTTGTGAGCCTGTTTGTTTGTGTACAGCCTGGGTGTCTGAGCTGCAAAGGAGATGTTCCTACAAAGCAGCCAGATGAAACAAGCTCCTTATTTTCCTTTACAATTTAATGTGTTTTATTTAACAATATTGAAGTTTTTTCATCTCGTCTGTAAGTCAAAGTTATAGTCGACTGTATCCCCACAGAAATATCGAAAGCACGTGTACAGTACGTGTGTCCGTGTTTGTGTAAATCTGGGGACAGGTCAGCCTGGCTGTAATCGTCTCCACAGGCAGAATTCCTGTATATTTTTTCTGCAAAACCCTCTAAGAAGGTGCTCAGATGTGAAGGAGATGCTGACGATGAGGACGCCATCGGGATATTGTCATTCTGGGGAGCAAACCTCGTCACCCTGGAGCGTGCGGACGAGAACACAAGGGCACGGCCCGGGGCGGGCGCTCTCACAAGCTCCGGGGGTTTAATGAAGTGTGCTATTGTTTAGTTGCTTAGCAGAGTGGTTTATTGTGTTATTGGGAGATAAAATCGAACTTCACCGCGCTGAAGAACGCAGGGTGACCTTAGCTGGAGTGCCTTGACGTGCTGAAGTCTTCACGTACTTCAGTCCACTTCTTGCCAGTCTCTCTTTCAGACCTGTGGCACAAGGAGCCTCTGTAAGTGAGCAGGTCTGTACCATTTTCCTAGTGATAGTGGGGACTAAAATATCTTTCTCATTAGGTTTTCTGGAGTATACACCAGGGTGGGGGCTTGGAGCTTACCGTAGGCAGCGTAGGGCTCATGGCTGGGGTACACCCCATACAGGTTGCTTTGAAATTGAAAATGTTCGTCTCCTTGGATTTTTCAGCTTTGCATTGTGTTTCCATCACCCGTGTGTGAAGTGCACCAGGCTTACTGGACTAAGGGGCGGCCATCTTTTCCTACAGTACAGTCATTTAAAACATGGCAGAGACTGAAATGCCCTGATATGAGACACAGCAGATTGAATTTTTGGCCCTTGGTGTTGGGGTGCTGTCTGTCTACATCTGTGAACGCTTATTGTTTTTTTGTTCCTCCCAATGTGTCCCCACGACAGATGCAGTGTCCCATTGACAAACAGGAATCCCTGGACAGCACCCCCTCTTCCTCTTTGCAGACTGTATCAAATTAACTGTCTGTATCTCATGTCATCTTTGCTACGGTCTCAAACTTGTTTTTTTTTTCCTTCTTCCTCTTTGTCGGGACTTTTTGTCCTCTAGGGGATTTCATTACCTTGGTTGAGATTACGAAAGAAACGGGAGGTGGATTTATGGTAATTGATTATCCTCTTGTGCCACTGTTGTTCGTGTCTGAGGGTGGGG
>JAODKC010000114.1:1039368-1055199 GCA_026777985.1 Mormyrops attenuatus
CCCCGGCCCCCGGGGGGGGGGGGCGGGGGGGGGGGCCCGGGGCCCGGGGGGGCGCCCCACGGCTGTGGAGTAGGAGGCGAAATGCCGGCGCAGGGGCTGCGGGTCCAGTGTGGCTGTGAAGGACATACTGTAGGCCCCACTATTCAGCTCTGGGGGGGCTATATTCCATCTGATCTCTCAGCAAAAAATCTCTACATGGCATTTTCGAAGTTTAGTTTCTGCCTTTCCTATCAAAAGTGTCATAAGGAGGAAGATTACTTCGACTCCTGAGGTGCATTCGCAGGCTGTGGAGGGAGGCTAAGCGGAAGGGTGGAGGAGATGGTGGGTGGGGCTTAATGTGCTGCTCCGTGTCCCGAGAGGGCCTTAAGTAAGGAATGGGTGGGGTCCTTTTCAGCCCCATTTTCCCCCCAGTCTCTAATATATCATACTGGAGAAGTGCAGCTGTCTTACTCTCTAAAGTCAACAAAAACAGAACATGAAACTGTTGCTGTAACTTACACAATATTACAAGCCTGCATTTAACTTGTTTTATTTCTGGTTTTTGTATGAAGAAGCCTGTCTGATATCACACAGAATCATAGTCTGACGGAGGTTTGCATCTCATCCTGAGCTAATCAGATGTTATTTTTCCCTTTGGTCTCTCAGTCAGCTTCAGATGCTCCTGAAGCACAAAGAAGCACATTGACATTGCCCCACACATATCGATGTGGCGGCCCCTTCAACATGCTTTCTCCTGAGATGCTTCTCACTTCTCTTGGTCATGGGTAAACATATACTCACACGTGACATGCGGTGGTTTATCGGGGGTCATGCCTGGAGGCAGAGACCCCCACCCCAGAAAATAAAGCGACGGCCAGGGAGGTGGGGGTGGAACTGACACTTTGGCAGCCTGTGATGGTGATACTGATATCTGTAGAGTCTCTTAAACACCCCCCCCCCCCGCCCCGCCTGCCTGCCTGCCTGCCTGCATACCAGTCGCAGCCCTAAACACTGAAGGGGCCGCTTTAATTAAAGCGCTGTCTATCAGCCGGCCCGGTGCTGGCTCCCAGCCCAGGGTCCTGCCACATAGAGGCAGCCTTAATTGTCAGGCCCGAGATAAAGTGAAATTTAAATGGGAGCATGCTCTTTCCCAGGCAGACGGATGGGGGGCGTTCTCCGGGCACAAATGGCCTCCACTCCCCTCCCACCTCCACACCTAGCCACACCACCGGGCTGGGTTTTCCATTCCTGTCCGAGTCTCCTAGCAGAGAGCTTGCAGAGACGGGTGCCGGATCTGACAAGCGTGTCTTCTGCGGGGTCATTTGGCGGGGGAGGGGGGGCTCTCCGTGTGTGGTGGACAGGAGCCACGCGCCACAGAGACAGGTGGAGGTTCAGCCAGCCTCACCCCTGTCACTGAAGCTCCATTTTACCCAGAATGCTGTGTAAGACAGGGAAACAGCATTGATGTATTTCATTTACACTAGTTTAGCAGGCACTTTTATCCAAAGTGACATACAGTTGCGAAAGCAGGGTCAGACTGTCCCTGGGGCAATCAGGAGCGACCACTCTGCCGACCGCGGGAGCTGAACTGCCGACCTTTTGCTCACGAGTACTTTGTTCTAACCTGCGGGGCTGCCCCTCCCTCCTAGCCCACGCTGATGGAGTTCACTTCATTTGTTAGTACTGGTGTTGGACTGCGAATCCAGGCGGGAGCTACATCTTCATTCTCGGGGGTGGGGGCCAACTCGGAGGAGGAGATGCCGGAGTTTGGAAAACAAACAGCCGGAAGTGCCAAGTTTACATCTCGCCCATTAGCAGTGGCGCTGAAAAGCTGCGGTGCACCCGTCAGTCCCCCGAGCTCAGGTACACGGTGCCGCGGCGCGTTTCTCCAGCGCGCCCCGGATGACGGGGGGGTGTTGGCATTGGGGAGGGGGGGGGTGTAGGTGGTACCATGATTTGTTTTGCTAATCAATCAAAAGCGTGCGGGGACCGGGGGGCTGCAGGGGGGAGATGAAAAGCCCAGCTCTTTGTGCTTGTCCCCATCTGTTCTCTGCGAGCCACAATGGGCTCCCTCTTGCATGACATGTTTTTCTGCTGCTCCGTCTTTGCGGGTGCGAGGGAACCAGGCGGGGATCCAAAAGAGAGGAGCCCTGCCTGTGAATGGGGCGGGGGGGACGGGAGGGGGGGTACCGAAGAATACAGACGCTTTTTGGGCCATTTCTTTCCTTTCTCCCATTTATCTCGAGCCCTCCAATACAGAGCGCTTAGGTTACTGAGCTTGGATACGGCCCTGCAAATCCGTGGCAACACTCACCGCAGCCAAACAATGTTCCCGCGATGTTCCCGGAGCGCTGTGGGAATACTGAAGTGCAGCATGGATGGCGTCGGGCTCGCCTTGATGCGGGGAACGCAGGCCGTCAGTACCCCTCCATGTTTCTGCCTTTCTCGTGGCTGGAAATTAAAGTGGTCGGTTAGGGGACACAGGCTGCGCTATTGTGCCAAGACAGAGCTTTCGGATTCGCCCCCAATAAGCGGAGTTCCTGAAGCTCGGCGAGGAACAGCTGTCAGATAAATATGAAATGCGAAGCTGGGAGGAATGAATTCCCCCGTCGGGAAACAACAGACTGCAGGAATTCAGTCGGCCCAGAGCGGCAATGAACTCACATGTGTGTGCATGTGTGTGTGTTTTTTTTTGGGGGTGTACATGTGTGAACAACAGGGAGTTCTTTGGTGGTCACATGAGTAGCCATCCAGGTCTTTGAGGCCCAAAGACCATCAAAAGGCTCTTTGTTTACAGCTGGAGTGTGGAAATCCTGAGCCGGCCTTTCTTGTGCGTGCCGGGGAGTTCTCGCCCCCCACACCCCACCCACATATACAATGCTGAGGTTTTATGCTTTTTGTTGCATTGTTCATGGATGGGGGGGAGAAGGGGGGCATAGTGTGAGCGCCGTCGACACACTGGACTCTGCTCGCCAGTGCTGGCAGTCGCAGGTACCGGGAAGAATGAGTTTAACTGCCCTGCCCCTCTCTGAAGACACAAATCCACTGCACGGGGGTTTGACACAGAATGAGATGGCCGGCTAGAGGGAGGGGGGTCGCCTTGGCAACCAGCTGGGCCTTCTTAGGGAACGGGAGCCATGTGACTGACATGCCCCTTGAAGAAAGGCCTTGGTCCTTCACATAATTCAGCTGTTTCGCAATGGAGAGAGTGAATATGAGGGCCCAGCCGATGCAGGGACACGTTATCCGGGGTGGCCGGGTGGGGGGGGAGGGGGGCTGGCAGGTGGCAAGGTGCCGATTCTCATGATTGTTATATATAGCGCGATTAACCTGGTAGCCTCAATTCAGCTTTATTCAAATAAAGTCTTTAAGAAATGTCAGCTTTGAAAAGAAATAAAATCCTACCTGGAGAAAACGTCCTCCCTCAAATGCCAGACTTTTTTTTTTTTACTGGGGTTTTTACTTTTAGCGGGAAGTCGACAGCGTGTCACTTCTGCTTTTAAAGGTCGCAATCCCCGCATGTGACATTTCTGTTTCACGTTGCGAAAATAGGAATCGAGACGCTTTCCTACCAAGTCGCGTGGAATAATGCACCCTGGCCCTAATTTAATTAACATTTTTCCGCGGAGAGCGCGGCGGCCGCCATCTTCGCAGCGATTTACTTGCTTTAATCGGACGGCGGCTTGATTCCTCAAATCAAGCTTATGACTTTAAAGCACGGAGCGAGACGGGCAAACCTCTAAGTCTCGAAGGCACGTCTTACATATTAAAATATGAAAAAAAACAAAACAGTCCTCCTCGGCTCATAGACTCGTGCCATAAAGGAAGCTTATTCCTGGCCTGCAGTAAACATCATCACAGTGAGTGGTATTTCAAAATAAAACAGTAATTCAAGGCTAGAGTCATTCCTGGATTCGAATATTGCATTCATTAACATTAAATATTTTTTTCACGTAAGTGTAATCCACGGAAGGGTAGCTTAGTTGCAGAGATGCACTGTTTCACTCGCTGGCATCTTCAGTTCATCTGAAGTGCGCTATATGTTTCTGTAGATGATCCTCCACTCTGTGGGATGTGGTCTCTACCTTCCTCCCTGACCTTCCTGTCTCACCCAGTGGAGGCCGTCCACAGCTCCTCCGTGGGGGTTCCTGCATCCTGCCCATTAGATCATCACAGGTCACGTCCAACCTACAGCCCATGGCTGTTAACTTGTCTTCTGCTCACCGCTAGGCAATTCCTTCTCCCAGCAGCCCGTAGCTTCCCCCTGGGGCCATTCTTCTAAGTCCTCCTCGGCCCTGGAGTGGGTGTTCTCCCCTAGGGGTTGACACTTAAAATGCGGGTAAACGGACAGCGAATGTGACACTTTCCCTCAAAGGCATTATCGTCTGAGGATAGTGTTAGCAGCCTTCCTCAAACCCCAGAGTTAGATCACGGCTGCAGGCACTCTGAAAACATAATGATGCGTAATGAGCTGGCATGTTCATTTCCTAGCTCCCGCATCTGTTCAGGACCAAAATCGCCGACTCCGTGGTAACAGAACAGAACACACACAAAAAAAAAAAACGGTCAGATGTGAAGACTGGCGGTTTATCTTTACGTTTTACGACGGGCAGACTTGTCGAGGAGAGACGCCGGAGCTGTACCTGCAGATTAGAGAGGCTGATGGATGGCATTTAAGGATACGAGGGCCCGTGTTTCCCAGGTGGGATAACGGCTGGTGCGCGAACACGGCCCGCGAGCAGGATGTGCCAAAAAGCTCACAGATAAGCAGTTAGATCACTGTTCACCGCAAAGGCGCTCACAGCGCCACGTTGGCTGGGCTTAGTGGGGCTCTGTTAATTTCTCCGCATCTCAAACAAATATGAAACAGAAATGATTTTATTGTTGAGCTGCCGCGCCCAGCTTCCCGTCTCTTACGCGGCACCAAGAAGAGCACATATGAGAGCATGATCCCGAATGTACCTCGGACACGGGTGTGGACCCTGAGACCTGAAGCTGTTGGTTTGAGGGGGCGCCTGCCCCCGAACATCTCCCCATGCAGACTGACTGTGTGCCTGTATGCCCTGTAAATATTCCCACAGGGGGTGACCACTGGGTCTGAACCGCAGAATAAAATGTGGTGATTTCTCAGTTCATTAAAGGCTAATGCCATCAACAGGACATGGCTGTTCATAAAGAGCCTTCCGGTACTTTCTGGTGCGTTTAGCTCTCTTCCCACCAATGGTGTGTCATTAATGTCATATTTGGGGTTTTCTGAGGAGGCCACGCTGACCAGCTTGGGGTGAGCTTCTTACCTCATTTGCACATCAAAGTCAGGCAAAAGTTGCCTGTTAGCAGCTAAAGAAAGACCTCAGTAGATAAAGCAGAGTTTAACCATTATACAGTAGAGTCTAAATATGGAGGACCCTGTCCAGGGCGCTCTGTTTATCCCAAGCCCAGTGCCTCTGCGTCTCTACGGCCCTCCGTAACCGGCGGAGCAAATTAAGGTCACGCTTGACGGAAGCCCGCTTATTAGCATGCGCCGCTCGTGCGGCATCCTCCCGGACCAGGAACACTGCCGGCTTTATTCAGAGCCAATTAAGGTGGAAGCTGGTCACGCTGAGCCCAAGGCGGGGAGAGAGCAATCCTGAAGGATCAGGCGGGATGTGCGTCGCTGCTCACCGTCCCCTTTCCCTGACCTGCCGCGATTTTCCCACCCTGAATTCCTTCACACGCACACACATGCTCACACAGATTAGGATGACTTTGGATGCGGTTCACTTCCTCTGCCCTGTTCCGGACAGGCAGGAAAGGATTCTACACACCCAAACCGTTCTCAAAATAACCCAGTATCTAATTTTAACCTTGTTCATTTACTTTGCAGGCATACAAAATAAAGGAGAGAGGGCTTTCCTCAATCAGTGTGTTTTCCAACGCAGTCTTTCTGAACCTCTGGACAGCAGTTTGCGTGACATTCCGCATAAGCGCCATTGATAAAGAGTTCTGTATTTTCTGTTGAAGTAAATGATTAGAATATTTCATGTTAAAATTTGCCATTATAATTTGAGGTTTGTTTCATGTATTTAAAAAGAAAGTGCTTCTCCCATTAGATTGTCGGTTTGCAAATGCCGTAAGGCATACGTATCAGAGGAGCAATAAAGTTTCTTTTCTGAACGTGTCAATAAAGGAGTGGACGTCGGGAGCCACACGCTCGTTTTACCGTGATTGGTAACCTGTGTACCAATTTAAAGTGTGAAACAGCCTGCTGTTGTTGATTTTCTAGAAGAGGTTAGATTGCTAAGCATAAAAAATAACATTCCAGCTTAATATGACCACTACATTTCGTGTCACTGATTCTGTCATCCGAGGACCCCAAACTTGAGGCGAGCATTTGCAATACATGCCCAAGGCTGGGAAAAGCTTTCAGGAACTGGGGAAGCATTTCAAGACCTCGCCAGGCCGTGACCAAGTCCTGGCGGGTGTTTCGTGCCAGATTGTACATTTAGTGGATAATTAGTTTATTAGGCCACCAGCTGTCAGGACAAGACATGTGTGGCAGATATATGCTGGCCGTATGCAATTTGGATAACATCCTGCCCCCCCCCACCACCTTTTCTCATCCTTTCGTGCATTTCAGCAGATCCTCACGCATTTGTGATATATCGGGGAACACTGGGCGGGATGCGATGTCGTCGTATCAATCCGCACGGTTCACCTCTGTTAGATAGGCTGGTCTTCATCGCTGTAGTAGGGTCTGCGAGCCCCAGCGGAAAAAACGAGGCTGTTTGCACATGCATATTTAACGAGCATTTATTTAATTAGAAGGCCAATTAAAAGAGACGGCAGTCAAATTAACATACATATTGGATTAAGATTCATTGACTCTTATAAAAAGCCATTAGGGGTATAACGTCCAGTGAGGTTACATCTTAGCAGGTGTGCGGTGCTAAACGCGCTGTGCCGCCTCACAGAGCCAATCACGGCGCACTTATCGGCATCTTCCTCAGCATGGAGCTCCAAAGCCTCTGTGATCCCTGGGATAAAGAGATACTTGTAGTTTTGGGAGCCTCAAAGTGATGACCGTGATCTCACCCCCTCACTGTGTGCAGCGTCCGGGTTCACACCACGGTTCACGCTCTGCATCCTGTCTGCTGTTGGTGGGGGTCAGATCAGAGCTGTGAAATGGCCGCTGGTGTGGGGGGGACAGCATCTCCCTGCCAGGGACCTCGCTCATCGAAACGTCTCACACTGATGACCTGTGCTGGCGATGGAAGCTTGGTTCCGGCCTCACTGACACACCGGGCCGGTCCGTACAACCCGGCACAGCCCGCTCAGCATGACACCGGGCACAGAGGCTGGTCTGACCAGTCTTGGAGCAAGTGCCGCAGGAACGACTTCCCTTTATGCCAAAAATATACCTCAGAGCCCGGTCCAGAACAGCCAACAGGAGAGCTAGAGCCACCATTCCAGACAGGAAGCCCCCCAGGAAAATTCACTCCCATCAGCATTTTAGAGGGACAGACATGTTTCATCACACAGGAAGGCCATGGTGACAGAGAGGCACATGTCACCCACGATCCTGCAAAGCTGGTGACATCATCAGGCAGCTGCCCGGGCTGACAAGCATCAGGCTTTGTTTCATTAGCGGAATGATTGTGGAAAGGCCATTGTTTGATGGGAGTCGCCACATGCCTGTCCAACCAGTCCCCATGAAAGTCCACAACCTTTCCCATCTCAGCAACAGCGAGAGGGGTGAACTTTAAATTCCCACATTGGCGGGGGGGGGGGGGGTATGGGTAGATTTTAGAAAATAATTCAAAATGAAAGATGAGATTAGAAGGCTTGATCGCCCTGAGCTTTCTATGTTCAGCTTAAATTGACCTTATTGACATTTACTGCCCGAGCCAGACACACGTTACCATGCCCCCATCCTGATCTTGTGTGTGTGCGTGAGCATGAGAGAGAGAGAGAGAGAGAGAAAGAGAGAGAGAGAGAGAGAGAGAGAGGGAGAGGGAGGGGGCTTGGGAAGGGCAGCACGTGGATGTGTGGGACATGGAGGACAAAGGGGCTACAGGGCACATGAGACACATCAAAGACAGAGATGAGGAGATACGGGATGAGGAAGACGGAGAGGCAGGGGAGCGTGACCCAGTGCGTGCTCAGCGCGGGGGACGGCTTCGTTTCGGGGGGAGCCGGAGTTAATTGGGGGCAGGTGTGAGGTTGCTGCCCCGGTCTCCCTGGCCGGCTCGGCTGATGGGCACCTGTGACGTGTCGCTCGATAAGCTTTCACAAGCCTGTCTCTGAGGAGGACTGCAGTGGCGGGCGACACAGTGGGGAGCATTCTGCGATAGCACAGTGACACTTACTGGCACAGATGCGCAACTGCAGTGCCACCTCTCCCTCCTCCCCCACTCCAAACCAACAAGCTGAATGCTCTGCTTCCGGCCGTCTCGTGGCTCGCTGCACCTCACCTCCTCAGTCTGTGTCAGGTGATATTTGGCTGACAAGTATCATATGAGAGCATCCTCCTGCTGTCTCCCCCCATCCCACCCCAGCCCCCAGACACTGCTGCATTTCTCCAGGCATTAAAAACAACAGCCCAAGGACAAAAAAACAATTTATCGATCTCAAGCAATTAGGACTGATTTACTCGTGCGGTAATGTATTCCGTCCCCCGAATGCATCACCCGCCATTGCCTTAAATCATCTTCTCCTCAGATAATGTTTTTCTTTTTACTTTGTGAAGAACAAATTGAACAATACAGTCGTAAAACTCCCGTTCAGGTACTACTTAGAAAAGCAAACGTTTCCTGAGCCGTGTTTGCGTTACATGTTCTCGCTGCCGCCGGTGCTGTGCTGACTCCACGCATTATGAGAATGTAGCTGAAGTTCGTGAGGCCTGCTGTATGTCCGCGGGGACAAAGGGGTGAGTGCGTGGAACGGCCAGCCAGTCAGGCATGCAGAAACTCTATGGTGTATCGCGACTGAAGGACTATGTAGTTGAGACTGTGTCTGAGGATGGAAGCTTACGGTGAATAAGCCTTTAAGCAGAGAGCGTGACGAAGGCCCCTCTCCCTGTCTCAGAGCCCCTCTGTTTGTTTACCTGTCAGCTGCCCGTGGCGGTGGGAGACCTTGCCGCAGTTGCTGTCAGGTTAGCGGCCGCTCACTTGACACCAAGTGACACTGCTCATGCATTTCCCGTGACGCCATCTTCTCCCCGCAGGCGGAGGGAGAGGACAGCCTGAAGAAGATGCAACTGATGGAGCTGGCCATCCTCAACGGCACATACCGGGACGCCAACATCAAGTCACGTAAGGAGTGCCTGGGGAGGGGCTCTCTTTTCTTGTTCTGCATGCGAACCGGGGTGAGCGGGTCCAGGAAAGCGGGGGACGGCACAGAACTGGCAATGGATGTAACCATCGTCTGCTTAAAATATGTCACGGGCCCACGTTCCTCCTCAAGAAACATGCTGACTATTCATGGATGTCCATTTATTTCACTAACATCTGAGGACCTGTGGCATTTTGGCTCACTCACACAAAAATGTTCTGAGGGCAGAATGAAAAATTGGTTCAGAGAGATAACCAATCAGACTGTGAAAGAGGTAGGTCCAAGCAACTAGAGGAAGCGGAACCATCCAATCAGATGTCTTCAGGTCCCACCTCCTTTAGTTGTTTGGACCCACACACATTTTTGAGTAAGTAAAACTCCTACAAGCTTTTGGCTCAGTTCCTGAACCTGCTATCAACTTGACCTTTAACCCCATTGAGCTTCCTGCTCTTAGGACACTCTAAACGGGGCGAAAATGAAAGGTGTCTTTCAGGGTCTCTGTGACATTTGCTTCAGATCTTATTTATTATCTTTCCTTGAGTTGTATGAAACTGTGTTGTGGCCTTTGTCTATACATACCAGGCATTGGGGTGATTGTTTAAAGATTTCATTTTGGTTCTGCCATGGTTCCTCCGTGGTGATGCATGTGTGAGGCTCACTCAGCTGGAGTTATCTTCATGAAGAGGGCTGCTACTGCTTAATTGGTCTGGGGATTTGATGAATAATTGAAATCCCTGCCATTTAGGAAACGTTTTCAAATCCGATTTAAGCAGAGACGTGAGAAGCTCAACATGCACGTCCTGACATCTCCGGACTTGTACAAGCTGGTCTCACATACTGTGCCTGGGAGTATATGTTATGTGTGTGGACATGGCCGTGTACTCTAGGCCAAGGTCAATAACTAGATCTGCACCACCAAAATAACACTTGAGACCGCTGCTATTCTGTTAAAACCCACGATAGTGGACTGGCTGGCTCATTCGTGCAGGACCTCCCTGCTAATGTTTTAAAGAAAATGTTAATAGTAGAGCTGCATTCACTCATTAAGTCGTTATCTTTGTTGACTAATTACTAATTAGACTTAGATATATTTGACTAATGAGATATAACCATTAGCTAACTGTTTCATTGAAAGACTAAAATATAAGGCCTTAATCAAACAAATTTGGATGGATTGGCACCCCACAGCAGCAGCTAGTTACATCCATACAGATTATACAGAAGTTTATAGGTATAGAAGCAGGTGAACAAGCTTTGACTGCAGTTATGTGTGAGGTGCCCAGCTGTGACTGCACTGAGGTATAGAAGCCCCTGCTTTGACTGCAGTGAGGTGCAGAAACTCCTGCTCTAATTGCTGTGAGGTCTAGAAGGCCCTGCTCTGACGGCAGTGAGGTATAGAAAGCCCTGTTATGACTGCAGTGAGGTGCAGGAGCTTCTGCTCTGATTGTAGTGAGGTGTAGAAGGCCCTGCTCTGACTGCACTGAGGTGTAAAAGCTCTAGTTCTGACTGCAGTGAGGTGTAGAAGGCCAGGCTCTTATTTCGGTGAGGTATACTGTAGAAGGCCCTGTTCTGACTGCACTGAGGTGTAGAAGGCCAGGCCCAGCTCTGATTGCAGTGAGGTGTACAAGGTGCAGCACTGATGGCAGTGAGGTGTAGAAGTTCCAGCTCTGACTGCAGTGAGGTGTAGAAGGCCCTGCTCTGAGAGCACTGAGACGTAGAAAGCCCTGTTATGGCTGCAGTGAAGTGTAGGAGCTCCAGCACTGACTGCAGTCAAAATCAAAGCTGCCTGAAATGTGCCTATGCAAAGTTTTACTAAAAAACCTAGATTTATCAAACAAAACTTGACAGGAAAAAATGCATAATTTTGCGGAAACTCAGGAAGAGGTATATGCAACATTTTGGACAAATCGAGAAAAGGTGACACCCATTGTAAAAATCCAAAGTGATCCAGCGAAATGTTGTACAAAAATGTTGTAGTGCTTGAGACCGGTCTTGGTCTTGAGACCACTTTTTTGCAGTCTTGGTCTCTTCTCGGAATCAACTTGTCTCAGTCTCAAATATAGAGGACTTGAAATTTTATTTTAACTTAAGTTTTATTTTATTTCAAGACCAGTCAAGAAGACTGAACACCTCAGTATTTATCACAACAGCTTAATATTCATATGTTATTAACTCTGAGAACCCGACAAATGCAAAATGAATTTATTTTCGCACCCATTAACCTCAGGCTCGTAACTTTGGATAGATATAACACAGAGACATGAATCGTATATCCTAACAGTCGAGAGAACTTACTTGATCTGGTCATCCAAGTTGCAGAATTGTCCGCTAAAATATTCCAGAATAATCCTGTGGATAATGAGGCATATATTTTAAACATTTTCCATAAAAAAGCACCTCTAATAATCCATAAAACACTGATATTATTCACATTAGACAGAAGTCAAAGTGCATATTAGTTCCTGCAATGATCCACACACTACCCTTCTAGGAAAAAATATGGGTAACACTTTACTTAAAGCAGTCATCATATTGCATTGTATATACCTTCATAATGCATTATAATACATTCATAAAGTATTATAAACACGGCTATAACTATTCATAAAACGGCATAGCACATTATATTCATGTGTATTCTGCATTATGAATGCTCTGTGAAGCTGTCATCTATAATGCACTATAAATACCTTTATAATGCAACACAATGCATCCTTAATTGTTATACTGACCATTATTATGCATTATGAACGTATTAATAGTGTATTATAGAAACATATGGTGTACATAGAAACATAGAAAGTGTTACCAAAATATTTATTTTATAATTTATTATAAGCCTATAAATAAAGGGTTAGAAAAACACTCAAAAATGGTCTGAAGTTCTACTAGAAATTACAACAAAACGCAGCATTCTATTTATCACGAAGGCAATTACTTGATATTTTCGCAATGTTTCTTCACAAAAGTTTGTATATGTGTGTTTGATGTCGAGCTCCGTCAAAACAGTCATAGAACGTGCCCATGGTGTAACTGGAACAGCTCCCACATGTAAACACAATGACGTGCTACAGCGCTGGCTTGTGTTTTAGGCTAAAATGGCGACTAAAAGATTCATTCTCAAATTTCACTTTATGTATATTCATATTTCATAATGTATATACTCTGAAAAACGACAATGATGAACATTCAACGTTAGATTCTAAAACCATCTGTGTTTTTTCAGTGAATCATAAACTAAGCAATATTTCAATTTCTATGTATGTATGTTTGTATTTGTGTGTGCGTGCCTGTATGTGTGTGTGTGTGTGTCTGAATATATATATATTAACTTACGAACTTTCAGACATACCAACGAAGAGAACTGTAAGTCCAAATTGTGTTCGTGGGCTCCCGTTTCCTTGTCCGCAACATAATTTTTTTTTCTGCACGCCAATTCCGCCTAGTACAACTTCTGGCCAGTACTCCCGCTGCGCAGCAGCGTAGCGTGTGTACTCCCAGCATCCCAGTTCTTAGTACTTGTGCATACCCTTAAAATGATGTTGAATAACGACTTATGAACATTTCAAGTTATGAACGGCCGTTCAGAACGTATCTCGTTCGTAAGTAGAGGAGTGTCTGTATATATATAAAACCATGCAGTGTTGTCTTTCAGATAACTTCAACAAGTTACCAAATAGACGCAAACTCAAAGATTCTTATTTCCACCTGGCACTAACCATGTATTCCTTCCACAATACTAAGCCGTAGAAAGGTCCCCAATGAAACCCCTGCATTCCCACATGATAGAGGCTCTAGTTTCGACATTTGTAAGATTATAATAAGCTTGCAAATGTTTATATTAGATGAGACTAAAAATCGAGAAATTTCAATAGGTGCAAGAAGTTTTCCTCACAAAAAGGATGATATCAAGACATTTACACATGAAATATATGAGTATCCCATAATCCTCTGAACACTGCATACAGCATATGTGCTAACTCATGTAGATACCATGTAATAAGCCTAAAATCAAATGGATAGAAAAACACTCAAAAATGGATAGGGATTAAAGGGTTAAGCTACCTTTGTCAATTGAAAGCCATTTAATTTTATTGATATGCAAGTTATTTGTGATGCTGACATGACATTGAAAAATATAGTGGCTCGATGGTCTGAGTCAACATATGATTTATACATTTGGAGTTTCACATACCACATCAGGGTCTCTCAACTGGTCTGGCACAACACCGCATAATAGGGCATGTTTAAGTTCGAGGGTGAAGATGTGGGTTTGCCTTCGATAACTGCTTTCACGCTGTCCCTGTCCGTGGCAAGTCGTTTCTTTCTCTCCATCTTAAGATCCGACTATTTCCTTTTTTGTAGGGCTGACGGAATTTACTGTGGTAGCAATGTGATTTTAGATATATTATCATTCTACAATGTACAAGTACGCAGACAACACAATGCAGTTTGGCATCTAATCTGAAAGTGCAAAATAGTGCAAAAGTGTGATAAATAAATAGTTGGAAAATGTACATTTATACATTATTTTACTTGTGATATATGCTATTAGGCCCCCAAACGCAGTATAACGTTTTGTTGTTCCTCTACTTCACAGTACTTAATATTCCTCTTGTTTTTCATTTCCAGTCGCTATTGTTGGGCTTCGCAACCAGAAAGACTTTATGTGCATATTACAGTATATGAGCCTGCAGCTTGTTTGCATTGACCGTTTATGGTTATTTGTGGGGCACTGATTTTCTCTGAGCTGTGCCGTTCATGCATTCGACTAATGGTGCCTCTGTTTGTCCCCCCATCCCTTACCCACCTACCTCTCTCTCTGGCCCCTCTTCTCCTCTCCCCACCCATCCCTGGTTTTTGGGCTCACCATAGCTGCCCTTGCCTTTTCTCTTGCAGCGACCGCCCAGGCACCCCGCATCATCGCCGGCCCCGCCCCAGTCCTGCCCCCCGCCGCCCTGCGCACCCCTGCCCCTGCCGGCCCCACCATAATGCCCCTGATCAGGCAGATCCAAACAGTCATGCCCAACGGGACACCCCACCCCGCTGCTACCCTGGTACCCCCGGGGCCCGAGCCGGGCCTTATCTACGCGCCCTACGAATACCCCTACACGCTGGCCCCTGCCACCTCCCTCCTGGAATACCCCATCGACTCAAGCGGGGTGTTAGGTAAGCATGCCTACCTCCCGCCCACATGCCCCTGCGAGGGTCCTGTGACCGGCCCCCCGCAGTGGGACCCCGTGTTGCTCTGAGGCTCACTCCTGTGCCCCCCACCAGGGATGGCACCCTCACAACAGTGCTGGACTGACCTCACATGAACACATACACGGCAGACTTAAAAAAAGTAAAAATATCTATCCTGCCACCATTTTAAAAAATGCACCGCTCATAAAAAGCCTTTTAAGGAGAGTGAGGGTAAATGATTGGGCAGTCAAGGGCTCCCAGATGGGCGTAAATTAATAAGACCAGACACTCAGAGCCCCGCCCATGGCCCTCTGCTGTAGCCCGAACACTCAGCAATACGGTGCGATTTGAGCAGGCCTAGAGCGCCGTAGCAGCTGAGCGGGCGACAGCTCTACCGCATGGAGGAGACAGACGCATCTCCCATCAGCATTTTAAAAATGTGGTGTGTGTAGCTGGTGGTTTGTTGGTGTGTGTGTGTGTGTGTGTGTGTTGGGGGGGGGGGGGGGGGGGGGTGTGACAGCAAGATGGGCCACGGTGCTGAGCGAAGATTTCACTGTTCTCTCTCTTGTGTGACCTGTACAGCGTCCTCAAAGGCTGAAGACCTGCCCGTGTACTTCGGGTTGCATACCTGTCACTTTCCCATCACAGTGCAACGGGGAGAGCCCTCGTCCAGGGCTCCCTTTTAAAGACAAAAAAACCCTGCCCCCACCTCCCCAGGCCCCCCCACTGTGTGTAGCGCAGGCAGCGGACCGGCCTGCCCAACCCCGACACACAAACTAAAGCTAAAGCGAAGCTCCTTCCCCATAGAGTCTACAGGTTCTTCTTTTATTAAGTGAATTGTGATTTTCTTTTTTTATCTGTATCTGATGTAAACAGCGAAAACGAGCACTGAGCCTCAAAGCACGGCTGTTGTTCCCCCTGGGGTGCGCCCAGAGGGCAGGGCATCAGTGGGGGTAACATGAGGACCGTGAGGGGGCAGTAGGGGGTGTCCCATGAGGGTGGTGGGAGGGACCAGGGGCCGGGGCGACCTTATAGAGCGGTGTGTGTTGCTTTTCCGAAGACCGACACTCCAGGCACTAATTTGCATTCCCTTCCTTTATTCTTTAGGTGTGGCTTTCCCCACGAAGGGCTAAAAGCATTCAAGAACGGTCTTACTGAACCCCCATCCGGTCTGAGTGTTAACACTTGCTTTTGTTTCACAGCTGCCTTTAATGACAAAACAGTGAGTTCGGCCTAGCAGTCAGTCAGACAGCCCCGCCCCACGTTTACAAATGCCCCCCCCCCCGCACCCCCCCCCCCCCCCCCTCCCTACCCGCCGGTCTTCCGTTCTCTCCTGACGCCCCCCCTCGCTCCCTGTCT
>JAODKC010000114.1:1078205-1106458 GCA_026777985.1 Mormyrops attenuatus
TTTTTAATGATTGAACTCCATACAACAACTGACAAAAGAACTAAACCCTTTTAGTGCATTTATGTACATATTTGTTTGTTTTTTTTAAAGAAAACACTTTCTTAAATCAAAAATAAATAAAATAATGTCGAATAAAATTACCGAAAAAGAGAGGAAAAAATAATTCAGTGTCTCAGAGTTTTACCTACCCAAGGCTGTTGGGGGAGGGGGTAATTTTTATATTATTATTTATATTATTATAATTCTGTAATAATATTCATGTTAATCTGCAAAATAAATGATATTACTAAAGCCTTGAAATAGATCTAGTTGATTTCACCCCATGCTCCCCTTTAGACTCACCCCTGCATGGTGCAGGTATCACTGCTACAAAGTGTGACGGCTGCTGTCAGCCTGCTGCAAGTTGCCAAATTTAAATATTGTGTCAAACTAAGATAACAGATTATCTGCATACAAACAGCTTCTATTTTAACTTGCATAACTTTACTGTAGCCCTGCTGCTGTGGAAGACAAACGGCGGTGGATGGGAGCAGCTGAAAACATGGCTTTTCTTCACCTTTCAGCTTGTAGAATAGCTGATTTGATTAAGGACTCTCGCCAGCTCTTTACCAGTAAAGGTTTAGTAGTGATTACAAGCACTGCTGTTGTTTTACTTCACTCCACCTGAGTTCACCATCTCTGTAACACAGTGAAAAAGTGAACTGTTGGACCGACTTAAAAAAATAGCTTCAATTGGTAACACACAAATGAATTAAGTTTTTTTCAAATCAAGTTAACAAGTTAAACTTCCTTAAACTTGTTAACTTGATTTGAAAAAACTTAATTTCTGTGTTACCAATTGAAGCTATTTTTTTAAGTTGGTCCAACAATTCTCTTTTTTCAGCGTGGGCTGAATCTTGTTATACTTTTTCTATTCACACATATGCCCATAAATACGCTTCTATTGCAGGTCTATATTTAGCTGCAAATGTGAGTGAAACACTCCCATTTACCTTGTACTGGTTCCGCCCTGTGGACTGGATGCATAGACTGGGTGCTGTCTGTTGAGATGTTGAATCATTGATGTTGTGCTATTGTGTTAAGCTAATTCGGGTTTACGATGGACACACTGTACAGTATTTTCGGTTTTCTTTAGACATTTTTCGTCTTTCTCTCTGACTTTCCTCGCTATTTTCCCCGTCTTCCTCCATCGCGCCATCAAATCAAACCCGTTACACATAATGCAGCGTAAGCACACTGTGCGACAATAACTCGAAGCATCGAAGCAAAGGATTTTTTCTCGAGTTATTCAAGTTACTCGATGAATCGTTGCAGCCCTAAAGACTTGTATGTTTCAATGAGTATAAAGGTAACACCGTGCGCGGGGTGGTGATCCAGAAGGCAAGTTTGTTTGGTTGATTCAGATATGTTAGGCCTCTCTGAAGTGTCATGTGACCTTCAGGGATAATCATTTAACTGTAATAAAAGAACAGGATGTCAGGGCACACAGAACTTTGATTCCTGGGACAGGCCCTACTTAGGTAATTCTTTGCAAGGTGCTTAACCTGAGCTGTGTGTAATGTATGCAATGCATCAAAACTTATGGAGAGGTAAAATTATGAATCATAAGCTTTGGACTGAATTGACAAAAGCTGGCTGAAACAAGGACACTAATAATTACCTGTTAGTGTCCTTGTTTCAGTAAACCTTTCTTGTTTTTAGGCCCACAGAAAGCCTTGGTAATTTAGTGTGACTCTGAGGCACTAGCCTGACAACTATGGTAAACCTATATTTCTCCATTTTAACATTCAAAATCTCAGCTGCAAAGTCTGAATTCTAATAAGAGGTTTTTAGTTTCTGATGGAATCGCGTAACTGAATGTAAATTGATTAGCATGCAGTTGGTTATAAAGGAGCAGACTCGTCTGCATACGTCTGTGTGCGTGCGTCTGCAGCTTGTCTTCCTTTCCTTATTTTTTCCGTGCTCCAGTGTGCCTGGTGTGAGAAGCATGGCTGCTTATTCCTAGTGGTTGCATAAGTGTGTCTCTGCTTTTTGCTTAATTTAGAGGTAGCAGCTGCATTTAAGTATGTGTTTGAGGTACAAAAAGAATGTGAGGTTATTTTGTTACAACCTGCACTGTAATTATCACTTCTGGAGCATTAGGCCAGTGCCTTTCCCCAACATGCTGTCTGGCAGTAAGGAAAAGTAGTATTGAAATTTCAATGGCTTTAATCCAATAATTCAGTGTTTCTTGTGTAACAGAGAAGAACATAAACTGATTTACACAGGCCATTGAGCTGGGCTGCTGCTGTTCATTACTCAGGACCTGCAGCCTGCTTGAGTTTTCCACAGTGAATCCTAAGCAGTCAGCATTCAGGGTTGTGCAATTTTACATCCCAAGGTCACTGGCAGCTGTCAGCCTGTCACGTACGTTCTCAGTACCATGTCCGGCCTCGATATCCTCCCCCATACTCAACCAGTGAGCTACCAAACACACGTGTGTTGACTCTTTGGCGGTGCTTCGCACATGGAGCCAGGGTCAGCGCGGCCACCCAGCTCAGGGTGCTCCCATCGGCCTGCTAATGGTTTCTCTTAAAGGTGATGATACATAGGGCAACATGCAACCAGGTGAGAGACAGGGCAGCTAATCAAGGCAACGGACACTTGGCAACAACCAGTCAGAGAAGAGCAAATCTATTGCAAAGGAGATGGACGCTGAAACTCTTACAGCTGTCAATGTTGTCTTGGCTTCAACATCTATTTTACTTAAGTGTCACATATAGCACAACATTGAATAGATACTATTGTCAAATGTTGATTGGTTGATTAAAAAATCCTAGAGTGTTTACGTAACAGTCTTAACTATGCCCCAGACTTAACATACACCAGCCCACTTTCAAGTCTAATGGACCTTCGTTTTAACATCTGTGTTTATCAGGTTTTGCCTTCAGGTTCCACAGATAGTCATGCTCTGTATATGGAGAAGCACATACAGTACAAGATGGTGACATTATTACAACATTTTTTTAAAAAATCGATGAGCTGCCATTCATTTCTTAAAAGTGAATTAAAGGTAGAGATCAAAATTAGAGAATGAATGACATTTTGTGATTTACAAAAATAAAATTTACTGCTTATCCAAATCCGCAGTTATCCTGAGTAGGAGAGATGTATTTTAATCATATTTCCGCATCACAAAGTAAAAGGTTGTAGCTCCTTGGTCAGTGTAAACGCAACAGTTTACACAATCCAGCCATGCACTTTTGTTTATATGAATCAAATCAGGCGTTTTCACGTTTTCTTGGCTGAATAAAGACTTCTGGATTACCGTATTGTCATGAATGCCGCCATTTGCAAGTGGGTGGGCGATCATACAAAACTCTAAAACACGAATTTTCAACTCATGGGTCGTGAGGCAGCTGGAAATGTAAGCATTTTAAAACCAGCAAGCTCCTATGCTGATCCACGATCAGATTTCCCAGCCCCAGTCCTAGAATTAACCCATATAAATGGGTCTTTGGTCTACAAAGGTTTAATGCAGAACTAGTTAACACTTAACCAACAAGCTAAACCACATTTGCTTAATTTAAAATTCCCTTGCACATCCAATCATATTTATTGATGGGCATTGATTACCATAAATTGCAGAGTGCACTGTGTGCTTGACCATAGTGTTAATTTAAACCTGTACTTGATATAGGGTCGCGAATGAGTGGGCTTGGCAAAAATTGGGTCGCGGTGGAAAAAAAGGTTGAGGACCACTGCTCTAAAACATGTACTTGGTCTCTCTCTCTCTCTCTCTCTATATATATATATATATGTGTGTGTGTGTGTGTGTGTGTGTGTGTGTATGTGTGTGTGTGGCATTGCAGACTCAGGGGAAAGATGCCCTGTGTATCAGCACCTTTGTTTGCTCAGCAAGGGAAGTCTGGGTCTCACTTGAGACACTCCGCTGTGCTAATGTGTGGCTCTTTCATGTTCTAGGGTGTATCCCTTTCCCCGGTACTGTGTCTTAACACTGGGTTTGCCTGTCATGTTTCAGGATCCTGAACCTGGTCACTCGGCAGGGAGCCATGTGGGCAAACACGCTTGGCTCTTTAGGTGAGTGTCTGCGGCCGTGACCCCCGACCGCCCACCACGTCATCTTGGATATGCGTTACAACAATGAACAATGAGCCGGTTGTGTGTGAAGTGTTCTCTGTCAGGTCCTGTCGATGTTCTTGCCACTGACTGCTTCGGGTGTGTTCCTCTGTAGCACAGCAGTGATTATAGGCTGTAAAGTCGATTTGGATGAAGTGCTAAGTCACTCCAAGTCATCATTTAAAGAGGATACAATCCTTTATCCTCATATTTCAGGCCACACACCTTGAAAAAGCAAATTTGGCATGCAGCCGGTCCACCAGCAGGCTGCTGGTGTTCCCTTACTGTTTTGCTCTGGAATGACCCTAATGGGTCGTGTGCGTGTGTGTATGTATGTGTGTGTGTGTCTGTGTCTCTTTGTGCACGTTCATGCTCCGTGAGGTCTGTCACCCCCTAATCCCCTGGCCTTACCTCCGTGTGTTCCTCCCGTTGCCCCTCTAGCCCTGCTGTACAGTGCGTTTGGGGTGGTGATCGAGAAGGCACGGGGGGCCGAGGATGACCTCAACACGGTGGCTGCAGGGACACTCACGGGCATGCTGTACAAATGCACAGGTGAGGGGCAGACAGGGAGGAGGCGTGAGACCGAAACAAACGTGTCCAAGTGGGTCATGTGGATGCTTTGGATCTAAACAGCCCATATGATCTTTATTTTCCATATTTGCTGCTGATCCGATTCTTTTTTGTTTCCATGACGTCTTTTGGGTTCAGAGGCTTTACGTTTGCTGATTTGGTATCAACGCGTTAGGCCTCTTTGAAGTGTCATGACCTTTGGGGCGTTTTACTGCAGTAAAAGGACAGCAGTAAAAACGCCAGAGAAGCTTGTGAGTGCTGAGCTGGATTTTTCTGTCAGGGCAGGACAAACATTTCCTTGAATTTTATAGAGGAAATGAACTCAGCATTGTGAACAAAGCCCACAGAAATGGGTAGAGTTCCCTGGACCTGCACTGTTTCCTCCTTTTAAGTAATAAGACTCTCGCAACTTTGAGAGCACTATGTTCAGGACCCAAGAAACATTAAAGTGACGCTTACTTCAGATCTGTTGGTGTTTGGCGATTAGATAAACACTTAAAATGTCATCAGTGATCACATCCAGTATGTATCTAAATAGATAATGGTATAGAATGGGCCAAGAGTCATGCGCTGGGCCTGCGTTACACACGCTGGGCTTAAGATGCATCTGTGGATCATTGTGGAAATGAAACTGGGGAATTCTAGGGTGACTTTGACTAACTGAAGTGCTTGTGGTTCGTGGTGGTTTTCAGTCAGGTTATGCTATGTTGTTGTTGTTGTGGTCTGGGGTTTTTGAATGAAGGCTGTGTTTTCAAGAGCGTGACACCTTGGTGAATGACTAAAATTCCCAAGAAATCCTTTGTGCTGGCCTGGCCGTTGGGTTTTCCCTGCTCCTCGCAGGCTGTCAGGTGTATCGCCAAGCCGTCCAGAGCTCACCGTCAGCTTGTGTTTCCTGGGCGGAGGTGGAATTTTTTTTTTTCTAGATCTAAAGGTGCTGGTTGGCTTCCAGGATTTACTCCTGGGGTTAGTTACCCAAGGTAGACTAATTAATACTCCGTGCCTATGGAGTAAGAATTGTTTTCATGGTCCATCCTTCCTTTCAGTCTGCTTGTTTTATACCCGCCCACCCCCTTGATGTTTTCTGTGTTGGTGTTTAATTCTGGTGTCAGTTGCAGAAGTGGGTTAAGGTACAGGTCAGCTGTCACTGTACAGTGTGACTCGGCATGGATGTTATTACTGCTGCAGGGTTTAAAAATGGCTGTTGTTGATGTCAGTGTTGAGGAGGCTTGCGGTTAATTGACGCTGTTTGTTCCTGTGTGTGTTTGTTAGTATTTAGCACATTGTGGTAAAACCTGTTACGTTTTAGGTTGTTAGGACATGTATATGATGTTTGTGTTGGGGGGCCATGGCTGCTGCAGGCATGACAGGTTATCACTGGCGTCCTGCCTCTGGGTGTGGGTCCGGCTCACAGTGAGGGAGCCCTATCACTCTTATCGCCGTTGGCGCCGTGGGGGTTGACTGCTCTGTTTAGCTGCTGATGCCTGCTGCTCGTACTTTTCATCTGATATTCTAGATTAGGTGAGTGACTGCTTAGTTAGCAGTCTAGAATAGTGGTTAAGGACATGCAGTAGGTTGTTGGCTTGAGTCCTGAAAGTCCTGAAATATTGGTTAAGCAAGGAAACTGCTAATATTTTCTTTAAGTTAAAAGCGGAGCGTAATACTGCCAAACTGTGGAGCTGTCTTGTATCTGTTGTCAGCACTGCATCTGGAGAATTGCAGCAGTGCAAATGCTGTCTGTCTCTGTGTGTCTGCGCAGGTGGGCTGCGTGGGGCAGCCCGCGGCGGCCTGGCGGGCCTGGCCTTGTCGGGACTCTATGCCCTCTACAACAACTGGGACCATCTCCGGGGGAGCACCCCAAGCCGCTACTGAGCTCCGCCCCCCGCTGGCCGATGATGGGTGGCCTGGGTGCGCGAGCACGTCACTCGGCCTGATGTAACCCACCGGGACGGACTCGGGCGACATCTGCTCACAGGCTGCTGGCTCGCTCACTCTCTTAATCACTTCACTGCATCGTTACTTCAACAGGGAGTGACAAGAACTGGATCTCCTGTTGCGTGTTAGTCTGTAATTTACCAGAAGTTCTGCAGCCACCACATGACTGGATAGGCCCTCGACTTTGTACGTCTGAGTGGGGGGTGGGCATCCTGTCTTTATAATAACCTTATTTTGTGTTCTTAATTTTGAGCCATTCTGCTCTATTGTGGGGAAGTAAATTAATGTTTCGATTGCCGAAGAAACTGAGAGGGTCTTCCTCGCCTTTCTTCCCATGTGACCATGGATTACCATGTGGATAGTGCGGTGCGACATTCTCTGTGGGCGGCCCGTTCTCATAGTTAATATTTTGGGTGTTTAATTCTCTATTCAGAAGCATCCTGCCGTCACATGAATTGACTTGGAAAGAACCTTGTGAAATGAACGGTTTAAGTAAAACCCAGTGGGCTGCATGTCTTGAGTAATTTTCCCACAATCCCTCAGTTGTGGCACCACTCCATGCTCATGAGGCGCATGTGACTGCTTTGTGGAGTCACAGGGTCTCCATTTATTAGACAGGTCTGGCGTGACACGTCTGTCAGGACATAGGAGGCAGCTCATATCCTGACCATATATGTGTATAAGGGTAATTTACTGTCTGTGCCAACTGCGAGAGTCACGCGCAGTCATTTAAGAGCAGCACCCTTCCACACACGGGTGAAATAGACCAACACCGATAAAATACAACTGTGCACGATACATGCCTGGAAAAATATTGGTGTGTAAGGTTCTTTGTGAAATTTAACCCAGTTAAGACCTATTGTTTTATATTTAATATAGTAATTAGCAAAATTTGTTTAAATATCAAACAAATGCTGATTGTGTCATGTGCAACTGTTTGAAGATAATGAACCGGATCAGAAATGCAAGCTAAATTAAACATAGCCTATAGTGGTTATCTTATGTTTGTGATAAAATATGGTGGTTCTCTTTCCTCCAAAACAAGTTATGTTCCAGAGGTCAGAATGGCTGTGCAGCAATCTGTATCAGCTATATGTCACATATCACCAAGGTTAGAACTCAGGAACTGGGCTAAAGGTGGGAATGAAGCCACCCGCTGGTGTCACATGACCTGGCTGTCAAAAGCCAGGCCTAAAGGCTGAGGTTCAGAGGGTGCACGCTCACTCTCGTGTTACCAATGCTGCAGCTACAGCTGCAGTTCAAGGAATGGGATAGAGGAGCAGAAACTCTTTAAATACCTGTGATTCTGATATTTTCAGCTGAATCCTAAGATGGTTACTGAAGAAAATGCATTTCGACAGACCCATCAATGTCAAACAGTCGGTCAGGGAGACGGCGAGCGTGTGCAGCGCAGATAACTTCCATCACTCATTCTACCGACGACAGTAGAAAATAGTGTCTCAAGAATGAGTTTTGCCACGTCCAATGCTTAAAATACAAGATTAGTACTCCTATATTTTGATAATGAATGGGGGGGTGGGTTGTTAGATGTGATTTAATCAGCCTTCCCATATAACCATGGAATTGCGAGTCCACAGGAAGCACATCGTTTTTTTTTTTTTGCAGAATTCAGGCTTTTGCTTCTGCAAATTGATTTTTGTTCATTTTAATTTGTGAGTTGTGCTAATGGCAGTTCTAGCAAATTGTATTCACAGAGCATGGCTGTGTAATTTACTCTTTTTTTATGCAACCAATACTAGATAAAAAGGATGCGGACACAATATCAGTCATGTTATATTTCTGGCAGGCAGAAAGCTGTACTGGTGTATCCTGCAGCCTTTTAGCACTTGGCCATGTAGAGAAGTTGCCTCTCGCTTTATCGACTAAACGGCCCCGGCAAAGACGCACCGTCAGCGGATGTGCAGGAGCTACTTGTCTGCACGCTGCCAAAGTCCAACTCCGATTGAGCGCTTAAAAACACGACCCTTAGCTCTCTCATAGGTGAAGGCTCCAAGGAGACAGACACAGGCAGGGATGTCGATTAATCACGTTTATTAAGTTAAATATGACAGGTTACCAAAGCAGGAAGAAGCACTCTAAATGTAAGGACTTGCTTTTAGTACAAGAACATGGTAAAAGCACTTGAATACAAAGCCCCAGAAATCCAGGTGACACTGCAACGCAACAACGTGTTTCATCCAGAGTCCATCAGAGAGTCATGAGGTCCCACGGGGCAACAACATGGGCAAATGAAGGTACTGCGGGAGCCCCGAGTCCCCTGGTGGCCATATTTACCATCTCCTACACTGGACTTGCATCATCTCTTTCTCTTATCTATTGCATGCAGCCGCCTATCTTGGCCCTTATCTTGACTGGCTCCACAGATGTCCTTACTAACATGTTAAAGATGAACTACCAGTTTAACATCCTCCCCCTGTGCAGACTTCACCAGCCCCGTTATCGCCATAAAGCCGGCGTAATGGCAACTGGCAGGGTGGCCCCATAATCTCGCCCACCTCCCCGGCCCACAGGATGTTGGTCCTTCTTAGCTGCAAGAGGTGAAATAGTCCCTGCTACCAGTAGCAGATTGGTGAGGCAGAGTGACATAATAAAGCAAAGCAAAACTGCGTTGGGGGTGAGGGTCCAGACCGAAAATATGTTTTGTATTACTACAGCAAGCACCTTGAGTAGAAGTCATAATTTTGCATTAGCAGTTGGACACCTGGGTGTCACATCAAGGTAAATCGTAGAAATAGTGCTGGATTTAGTTCAACATGAAGATGTATTTGTATGTGTGTGTATATATATAATATATATATATATATATATATATACACACACACATATGATATAAATTTATATCAATGACACAGTTGTCATTCGATTGAGAAGGGGGAAGATGGTTAAGTGTGATATGGTGATTGGTCTGCTTTATTCAAAGTCACTATGCTGTTTAAAAAAAATCATCCCATAAAATCCCATTAAAATCTATATTTCTGAGGCCTAACTCCTTAAGCATGTGTCCACCTCCACATCAGCTGAATGTTTTTCTGATGCACAAGCCTGGTCCTACTAAGCAGAGACCGGTAGCCTTCAGTATTTCTCTTCCCATTATTGAGGTTATTTAGATTGCGTGTTGCGTCTACCCCTCCTACCATCACCGGCTTAGGAGAGCTCTACTCTTTGATTCAAAGAAGTTCCTACAGATTTGTCACAGAGCAACCAGGTTTGCACAGCACAGCGCCCATGCCACTCCACACGCTAATCTGACCAAAGGGGGAACAGACCAAATTTCCACGGACATATGAGAAATGGGGGAGCAAAGCCAGGGGTGATGAAAGGAGTCCAGTCGCCTCGGAAAACATCGAAGAGGTGACCAGGGAAGGCGTGTTCAGAAATCAGAAAATTCCTAATGGTTCAAGAATCTTCCAGTGTTTCACATCTGGAGAGGAGAAACACAGAACATTCACATTGGATGTCCACACACCAGCATCAATTATTCTGGGCATAAAATATTAAGAAATTATGTCTGACTAATTTTCTGACCTGTATAGGTTCCTTGTGCAGCCATTTTTCCTTTTCTCCACCGAGCTTCATACAGGAGAACAGATCACATACTTTGGGAAGGCCATATCGCTCCTACAAAGCAGACAGGACAGGAGATGATGCCTTGAGGCCCTCCGGTGCAGCCGGCTGCCTCCGAGGCTCAAACAAAAGCATGAAGCTGTACTTACTTGGACTTGAGTCCTCTTGAGCATCAACCACTTGTCCTCCTCCGAGTCCACGCTGGTTTGTGTACTTGGTTGAGACTGCTTTTCAGGTTGCACCCAGTCCCCCACCCAGGCTTTGTGGATCGGGTCCTCAGAAGTAGAGTACTCCTCCCTACTGGCTTTCTCTTGGCCACAGGCTAAGGGCGACACCCAGTTGGAGAGGGAGGACATCATGGGAGAGGCGCCATGCTTCGGGTGCAGCCAGGCCTCCAGAATGGCTTCCACTTTCTGCTGCTGGGTGGCCGACGGCTTGCGATTCTTGTTGCATCCTTCCTTCTTTAGCAGCCAGGCGCTGAGGGCCTCCTTGGCACAATTCTCGTCACACACACAATCCTGGAAGGTGAAACATGGCTCGTTGGCTTTGCACACCTGCCCCACAGGAACTGGCGGGTTCTGCAGCAGCCAGGTCTCCAGGAGGGCGGTAGGGGCCACGGGGGTGGAGGGGGGACTTTGCTTCAGGCAATTCAGCTTGCCCAGGTTCTCTATCTCGACGGCCTTGGTACGTGTAGAGCAGCACGAGCTGCAGTCTGTTTTCAGCAGCCAGTCGCTTGGAGTGAAGGTTCTGTTAAAGGGCTTGAAAACTTCCTTCCACTTCTCAGCATCTGCCAGACCCCCACGCTTTTCACCACACTTGGTCGGAGTGACCAGCCAATCGCTTAGCTCATCCACCTCGGCCATCTGCTCCTTTGGTCCCCCTGCCTCCTCCAGCTCTTCCTCTTCCATGCTGAAGTTTAGCTCAGAGTCGTCAATCTTCTCAATGGAGAAAGTGGAGCTACTGCTGGCATTGCTCATGGTCCGTTCTCTGGTGGGAATCTCTTCCTTCGACAGCCAGGCCTCCAGGTCCTTCAACTGGCCCCAGGCTTTGAGGAAGTCAAATGGCACAAGGGAATGCTTCACCTTTTGGGAGCAATAACAAAAAGGAATTAAGTACTGAATGATCTAACAGTTTAACTGTTAATTAAAACAATTGCTGCTTTCTGTTTGGTTTTTGTCATGCTACATACTTGAATATCAAAAACTTCCAGACAGGCTCTGGTCTTCAATTACAGTGCCCTCCATCACACAGCTCACCTGAACCCTCTCGCCAGTGCTAAACAGCCAATCCTGTGGGTTCTCACTGGCCTGGTAACGAACTGGACCACTGGATGGAGGTCGGCCGCCAAGAAGCCAATCGGCAAGCGGCGATTTGCATTCGGCCTCTAATCTCTGCAAACGAGCAGAAGTTGTTATCTTATCTGACAACATGGCTCCAGAGGGAATGTCAGTGCTGATCTACAGGACATTTGACACATGGACTCTCCACGAACCTGTTTCTTGGAAGCAATGGGGCATGCCTGGTGCAGCCAGGTGGAGCTCAAACTTATGGGGGTATAATTACTGACATCCATCTGCTAAGGAGAGACAGACACACTTGGGGAATGTGTGGGAAGCCAATGTCTACAACAAACCTGTCACCCAAATGCATCCATTACCAAGCCAGCAGAAATATTTTAATACGCCACACTGGAGCTAAGCCAGTATCAAACAGCAGCAAAACCCTATGGAAGGACATCTTGTATATTGAGTAACCATCCAAGGCCAGAACAAACAAATGGAAAAGCCCTCAGGAGAACATGCACTGCATCATTCCATTCACCACTCAGAGAAGCTCAGCATTCTACTACCTGGCAACAAATGCCATTATAAGAGTGGGGAGCTGGGCCCTCACCCATACCTGAGTGGCAATGGTGCCAAACGAGGTGATCGCCTGGCGCAGAGGACGGACGTCTGCCTGGAAGCTCATGTCTGGGATCTCCTCCGGTTTCAGGTTCACAGTGGACAACCTGGTCGGGACAAACAGTGTAAGAGTGCAGCCGGCCCAGTCAAATGGCACACGCCAAGCCACATAATAAAAACGGGTCTGAACCTGGGACTTTAAACGCCACATTTCTGCATCATATTCGGAATACGCAAAAAAACAAACACACACAAGGAAACAACTCATGGTGTGATTTTTTCCTGGATTCCGGACACAGAAAGCAAGGCTAATCTGTCCATCGAATACAGGCAAGGAAACACTTACTTCTCCAGGCAACTGGTGATCTGATTAGCCAGGTCGTAGCTGTTGGAATTTTCCAGCTGATGAATGAGGATATCAAACTGACCCAGGAGCTGAAATCACAGGTAAGAGAACAACTCAATGCTGAGGGCAGAAAGTAGAGTGATACCACAAACAGAGAACATCAGTCGCTGTGGCTACAGGAAACGCTATGCTAGCCAATGAGACGCATTTCTGCTGAACCTACCCAATGGAGCTGGTGCAGCTGCCCCTGCAGGGATTCCTCCTTGAGCTGCTGGACGATGTCAATCTGCTCGACGAGCCAGACCTCACGGGAGCGCAGGAACTCCAGGTGCCTGCTGATGGAGCTGTGGAGCTGGGCTTTCACCTTCAGAGAGGCACAGAGAGAGACCGTGTCAGGGAACAGAGATGTAGCTATGGCTACTGACTCAAGGCTGGGGGGGGGGGGGGTTCTCTTCAGGGACGGAAACCACACCATTCACACCACTCATTCAAACCGCCATCATTTTCCACACAGCATAAATCGCTGGCAGCCTGAACTAAAAAATGGTTCTCATTTCTTCCAGAGGGGAAATTTCCAGTAGAGGACAGCAAATACCTTCCCGCTGTCTGCTGCTCCGCACCGAGGCCGTCTGAATGCGTTCTCATGCGACTGCTCCTTATACACCCTGCTGTTACACCTCTACATGCTGTCACATGTTTACCCACTGTTTTCAGCCCTTTCCCCCTCCCTCATCCATGACATCAATAGCACACACTGCTTATTAACTTTAACCGAGGGCAAAGATTTCTTCTGGAAGCGGTCATTCTACCGCAGTCAATCCGACCGCATGTCGCCAAAGGGCAGCGGTGCCGCAAGCGACGACACCACCTGCACTGATGCCAGCCCCCCCACCCCCCAGCTGCAGGGCCAGGCTGTGCACCCTCACCTCCCTGGAGTTGTCCCGCAGCTGCGCCTCTGCCTGAGTCACTCCAGCAATGGCTGCCTCAAGCTGTGAGCGGGCCTGCAGACACTGCCGGAGAGGATTGTTCCCACTATTCACCACAGTTGACATCCTGGACAGAATGGACAAAATGGCTCAGGTCAAGACTTGCATTATCCGAGAGGCCAGTTGCTCAGAGCACAAATTCCAGTCCATAGAGACTTCACTTGACAAAAAGCTTTCTCAGTCTGTGCATTCCTACAAGTGAAAGCACACTAGGATTCTCACTTCCCCTCATATTACCGCGTACGCCGAAAATATCGTAATTTACACCAGACTAGCGGTGGCATTTGCATATTAACATGTCATTTCCCATTTTTCCCAGCACACATTAACCACATAACCCATGCTGTGGCTGTGATATTTATAAGATATTCGAAAATATATTTCCGCATCGACAAAAACCCGGTAGTTTCCATTTCCCCGGTAATCCTGGAGAGAACTCCCGATTGCATTATCAAACAAATGAAGTTTCGATTTCTTTTCTTCAGAAATTACAAACCTAAGTTCTGTTTTTAGCACAAACATCAGCAGGTATTAGGTGAGGCTGAAGAATTACCAGGTGGTAACGTTTCTAAATACAGAAATGAATCGTCTTTCTGTAGCCCACCGCAAGAACAAAACTTGGGGTCGAGCCAAACAGTGATTATGATGTCATGGGATGATGGGGCTGTTACCCTGATTCTGTGAGGGACAGAGTGTCCCTTGTTCTGTAGACATTTAATTCTGGTCCCAGTCTAGCAGAGGGATCCAGTCACTCAGCCATTAACACACCAGCAAGACCCGATGCTAAACAGACAATGACGGCAGACGGTGAAACGAACCAGATGTGGGTCGTGATCCATTCGTTCATGTATGAAGTGCATTTCGGGTAAGAAGTAAGAAAACGAGATGACATGAATGCCGCGCAAAACCCAGCTTTAAAAACCGTGAGTGAGTACCTGGGATCGGCAATCCCAGACATACCAAACCTAAAATGAGCAAAACACAATCTGTAGAATTTCGAAATACAGTAACGTTATAATCGAGACGTGCAGAACAGCGTGTAAATGTTACGCCGTATCTCACCGTCGGAAATGTCGATTAGATCGATTAGTCGCCCGTTTTTGGACAGATCCTGCGTATTTATGTCTTATCGAGGTGTGCAGTTCGATGCATTTGTCAAACCACGATCCGATCGCAACAATAACACCAAAGATTTTACTGAGCCTTGCAAGGAAATAAATGCGACCTTTATTTCCAAATACAAGCGCGATACGACAACAATCGCCGCTCGTCCAAAAATATTAGTCGATAGCTCGTAGTAAATTACTAACCGCTTACTAATTGGAATGTGAAGATAATGTTTTCGGACATTCTCCGTTACCATAAACATTTTATCAACAGATCAAACATAACACAAAGCTGAGTTTTCTTGTCATGCAAGCAATTTAAGGGTGACCATATAAAAAAATGCCCTCAAATCTCGTTTCGCCTTCCAAACGTTTGTCGACCTCCAGTCTTTGAAATGGACGATCTCCCAGTACTCGGGAGTTGCAACGCAGCGCAATAGCGACTCGGATCTAAAATATCTGGAAATGGACACTCAATACTCGATGGTACCTTTTGTGCTATAAACCCGGTCGAGTAAGGCACGCCGGTGCTGCGATGCTTGGCTGCTGTGATCCTCTCCTTATCATGGACTCAAAGTGCCGGTATAATCGCCGGCTGCCATCACGAGCAAAGAGCCCAGGGGCGGGGAGCGGCGGAACTCCCCCCTGTGCTGTGACGTCACCCCAGAAGCGCGTCACAGCGGCCACAAGCGAAGCCGCATTCCGCACGTACGCCATCCGGAGGGGAAGGGGCCCGGAGGAGGTCGCCGAGTGCGCAGTCAAACGTGCAGCGACGAGGGGCGCCACGTGTTCAGGAGTTGATTATTCAGCTGAAATAATCCATCTTAGAAGTTCAATAAAAACAAGCAGGGCTCTTCGCTTTTAAAATGGGAAGCGGAATAACAACCAAATATAATTCTTTTAATATAATATAGCAAATACTTTATGCCAGAGATGTTCATGGGTGACAAAATGCAAGTCTAAGTCAAGTAGTCGAGTATCTGAGGGATGAGTCTGAGTCAAGTCTCAGGTCTCTGCTTCCAGCTTTATATGTATTCTGAGAACTTTTTCTTCTTTTTATCAGGGGGTTAATAATGTAAAACAATTGTAATATCATTTAAGCACAATGTCCAAATTCAAAATTAAGATAATACACTATATGTTTAAAGAATATGTTTTCAGTCTGAAAGTAGTTTGTAAAACCCAAAGTAGCTCAAAGTGTCCTCCATGACATGGATTATCTGGTCACCCTATGTAAGAGTAACACACCGTATGTACAGATTAAGGCTGGAAGCCAGTAGATTATAAAACGCAAACCGCACTGAGTGCTATGAGTACTTTGTTGACTTCCTTAGTGCAAACACATTAGCAATAACATCATGTAGAGATGCTAGTTTCTTGACCTGGCTTCCTGATCCTGTGTATCTCTTTCTGATCTTTTTTTAACAAAGTATGGGAACCTTAAACAAAATCAAGTGCACGTCTCCTTTAGAGCTTTGGTGTTTTTTAAACTGCAAACACATTAGTGCTTTGCTCAAAATTTGTGATGCATCTTACTTTTTCAGAACATTTTTCATACATTGGCAAAATAGTGAGTTCAGAATTTTTAAAAAAACAACAACTAAACATTAGCAGAAAATAAAATCAGCGCCAACCATCTATTAGGTTGTTTACGGTACAGGTTGGCACGTCAGGTTGTGCACACTGTGAGAGAAAAGAAATAAATCTGTTAGTTCTAGAAAAAATTTAGCGGTGAGTATCATTCGTTTACTGTTTTAAGGGGTGATTCTCGCGTTTACAGGCTAGGCTGCATTTAATTTTTACATTTATTCCATTTATCCCATTTAATCTTTCAGCTTGGCACTCCATTTTATGCTGGTGATGCAATTTTAGTGAAGGTAGGGAAATGGTTTTGTTGTTGGATTACTGTGATCCAAAGTAGGTACTGATAGCCACCTAGGAACAGTAGGTAGCAACAGTTGCTAAAGCGACTGTCCTCTGACTAAGGCTGGGGGACATGGGATGTAGGGTGGTCTTGATTACTGGACCAGTGTTGGCACCATATGAAGGAGAACTAGTTGATTAACAGAAAATAAAACAGAAATAATCACGGGTTACAGAAACACTGATATGTAAGAGAAATCTGTGGAAGGTTTGAGTATTAACAAGAAAAGTCATTCTTACAGTGTTTTGAAATTCTACAGAACTGCACCGTGTCTGGTCTCGCCCCGGCCCCAAAAGCTTGTTAAACTGCTCACAGCAGGTGCGGTGTCACAATGCTGTCACAGTGCTGTCACACCGCTCCTCAATCACACACACCAATACATCCAGAATGTTACACCTGCGTTCAAATTTGCATGTCGTATTCAACTGAAACCTAAATTTACAAGAATTTCTATTTCCCCCAGGTCAACTATAAATAAAATTATGATTTGTTTGGGTTTACCCCTGATCTACATGACTTATTTTAGGTTTTTGTACTGGTGTTTCCCGCTAACTTAAGAATAAGCCCAGGTGGAAGCCGGCCTGTGCTGCCAGCACCGTACGTCTCAAACCCCCTTGCACCGGCAGTTTTTAAAATCACATTTTCTGACTGATTAAGACAGTAGTTATGCTTCAAGTACGAATATAACTACTATTATAGTTATTGGAACATTTAACACCATTAGGTTAAATTCAAATGAATCCAAGTATATTAAACATTTATGCCAAATATACCAACAACTAACTATGTATTTCCAATGCTTGTCTCTTACCTAGATATGTTCTGAAACATCTTCACCTTGAAACTCATCATCATTACTGGCTACATATATATGTGGTAATCAAGCGCTCATGGGCTGGCGTTGGGCAGACGCTTAGCTGACATCGGGCCAGACACCGACCTAATGGTGAAGGAGGGGGAACCAATCAGAAATGTGTAATTTGGCCTGGGGTGTGTTAGGGGTGTGTCAAATTATTTGCGGGCTAATCAGTGAAATGGGATTTCTGATTAAGCAAGATGAATCAAATAACTATAAGAAGAGTTGTGTAAGTCATGTTCGGTGGAGGCTCTATAGTCTCTATAGACAGAGTCTCCCTTTGATCAAAAGAAAAAGAAAACTGAATCACAATCAGAAAAGTTACAGCGCTTTCAAATTCCACAGGACAGCACCATGTCTGGTCTTCTGCCAGCTCTCGCCCAGTCACTGTATTTTCCCTTGAACCCAGGCTCTGCGTTTGTATTATTAAAGACTGTGCGGCCATGAGTTATTCCAACCTCTGGCACAGTCAAATTCATTGACAGAAAAATGTGGTCTCATTTCTGAAGTGCCCATTGTTTGTTCATCTGTGTTCTACATGACACATGTTCCCTGTGCTCATGTTGTCTGCGGAAAGCTGCAGCAAATCTTGCAAATATTGCGGAGCTTGCATGATTTTGCATTTATTTCTGTGACCACAGAATCAAAAAAAGTCCTGGAAGGACTGATGAAAAGATCAAGGAGGGTAGTAAAAAAAAAAAAAGGTGTTGCTCCTGTAGAAATGTTCATCTCCTCATTAAATTATAAAAAAAATGTAATGGTCCTGAATCTATATCCAGGAGTTTGAGTGAAGTTTTAAGTCAATTAGGAACAAGTTGCGAGTTAAGTCTGTTTAAGTGCAACCGGAGTGCAACACAAGTAGGAGTCGGCAACTCAAGAGCCCGTTTCTGAGTTATGCTTACAAGCAGCCGAGTAAAATATTGCAAAATGCTGGAAGAAAGAAAACGCTAATATAACAATGAAACAACCACTGTTCCAACAAGTGTGGTGAGCGGAAAGTATTATTACTGGAAACTACTTGGTGGTACGGTGTTTTTTGTACTGAAAACAAACATATTCCAGTTGAATCAACCATAACAAATGATAAAATGATTCAATATTCACAGTTAACATTTAATTAACAAATCTATATCTAAAGCACATAGTATTAGGGGGATACAGCAGCCAGTCATGGTCTTTGACACAAGGCAAGCCCAGCTATACCTGAAGCACCTCTTTGTCGAAACTCCAAAGCCACCAAAATATTTTAATGTTAATTATGTTCTAAGTACTCAGCCCAAGTTAGACTGGACTAATTAAAGTCACTGATCAACTGCAGGACCTACTTATTATTTCTTAGCCATATTTTCACAGATTGTCTCTGTTTCTGCTCTGCTAATAAAGTGATAAATAAATAAAATAAACATCACTATATACCTTGACCCACACACAGAGGTCACTTTCTATGATTGAGAATTTGTGGTCAATGGAGAGGAACAGAAGAAGCAACAGATCCGGGAGCAGTTTCCTTATGCTGCAGGCAGGACCAGCCTTAGGGGTTTCAACCCAAGATACAAACTCAGCAAATAGTTTCTGATAAACAGAGCTGCTGGGAAAATCATGCCACTGCTAAGACAAACCACCGAAAGGATCATTTTCCCAGAATAGATGCAAGCTTCCTCCCACATAGGGCAGCACAACCTGTGCTGAAACGCAGGGCTTTTCTAAAGCAACTCCAGCCATTAGAAACACTATCTTTTACATTTTTTATACTAGGACTGTGCATCCCAAAAGCATGCATCCCAAAAACGTAAACTGCACACAGCAGGCGTGCAGTCACAATGGTATCACACCGCTCCTCCATCACACACACCTATACCTCTGTACTGGTATTTACCGCCGACTTAAGCTCCAATTTAAGAATAAGCCAGACGGAAGCCGGTCTGTGCCGTCAACGCCGTACGTCTCAAACCCCCTTGCGCCAGCAGTTTTTAAAACCACATTTTCTGACTGATTAAGACATTAGTTATCCTTTAAGTACGGATATAACAATTACGATTATAGTTATTGGAACATTTAACATAATTAAGTTCATTTCAAATGAATCTAAGTATATAAAACATTTATGTTAAATATACGAAAGAGTATCTTTTTCCAATGCTTGTCTCTTACCTAGATTCGTTATGTAGCACCTTCGACTTGAAACTCATCGTGACAACTAGCTAAATATTTGTACAATACAAATTAAAATACTTTTAAAAGACAGTTACTGGCACTTTTCCTCCCACACCGTCAATGTCAGAATGTGGGACAGGGTTGTCAAACTTCGTTCTGGAAACATAAGGGTGTGTGTGTCCTCGCGAGATTTCAGGGTCGCTCCAACCCTAGCAGTTCCAACATTGAGCAGTAGGTGGCACTGCTGTACCGGCCATAGCTCCTGAACTCTTCTGCTGGTGTTAGACTGAACGAATATAACTCACGAAAAACTTTCTTCAGTCACAATTCATTGCGAACATCATGGACCTGTCTGTGAAGATGGACATTTTAGGTCAGTCAATCGAGATCGCTTACCAGTTTTGTCTCACTTCTGGAGAGACTCATCAAAATTATATGATGTAGTGCGGTCTGTTAAACCTCTTCATGGTCTTCTCTGATGTAAATGTATTTAAGAATAACCAGCATTTGGATCTCTTGTGATGTTTCAAAGTATCCATCCATCCATCCATCCATGCGTTTTCACGCTATTTCCCCTGGCAAGTGCCTCGGTGTTATAAAATGTATGAATTTAACATATATTAACGGAACACTGATATCTCCACATCAGTAAACATTTTTAGTTTCATTTATATATGTAAAGATTACGATCGAATTTAAGTCAACATCCTGTCTGCAAACCTGTTTATCAGGTGTTTGACCTCCATTTCTGCAAATGTAGCGCGCAGTTTCAGGCAGATACAATAATGTCACGTTTTTTTTTTACCAGATAGTATTTTAATGATGACAGCACATCACTGTGTAATGATGCACAATAAAAATTTCACAAAGAGAGGACTACCGGCAAATCCTGCACTATTGGGGCACATACACATAGACACATCAGGGCTGTCGCTGTTGTAAGAAGCTAGTTTCACCACTAGGGGGCAGAAAAGGGCACAGCCTATTGTAAAGTGTCAAATACTCGGGTATAAAATAATAAAGTACAAATACTTGGTTAGACGTTACTGTACTTAAGTGGGTAACTTTACTTGAGTATTGCACGTTATTGTAACTTTTACTTTCACTCTGCTATATTTCGTATCATTTTAACTTTTTACTTCTACTATCTTTTTACTTTAAGTATACTTTTAAAAAGAGGTATTTTCTATTTTACTAGATGGCTTTCACTTGAGCAACATTTTATTGTGGTATCTTTACTTTTACTTAAGTATGAACAATTGAGTACTTTTCCCACCACTTGCCAGTTGACACAAAGCAACAGGGCAAAGGTATTCTTGAATAGTCTTTATTCACAATGTGTTTTAGGGAGAATAATCCGCTTTGAAATGACCTCAGTGATTACACAGCAAGCAGATGAAAGTGTGTTTGCACAGTTCAGTTGGAGGAACAACGGCTGTGTTGTCTAAGTCAGTCTGTATTGTATAGCTGATGTTGCCTGTGGCTTCTTTGTTAACAATCAGTATTACTAATAGGCTATTAGTAACAGCACAGTTAAACAGATCGGTTATTATCGTATTATTAAAGCTATATTTATGCGCATACCCCATTTTCCACTAGATGGCACTGTTATTGCGACAATACTTGGAAACAATTTAAAGAGTTACCATTTCTACACATAATGATGAAAATATTTGACATACAAACCGATTTAAAGATTTTAATTGGTTTACAGCTGCTGAGTTTATTGGTAAATTTTATTCAGATAGATATTTTAAACAATTAAAACAGTTCCAAAATACATAACCAACAATTAAATTTGATCCACGACACTAAAATACAGACAGTAGACAGATGAGCCAGAATATTCAGTAACTCATCACCCCTTAGATTTGCTAGAACATTTTGGATTTTTTTTTTATTTTAGATACAGAGATACAAATACACCTGGGGAGATAGTTTAACACAGAAGCCCCCTGAGAATACTATTAGATGTGTCTTAACAAAAAATATATATATTTCATATATAAACCAACATATGTACATGAATGTGAGTGAACAAAAGACTAAATGGCATGAACTACATCCTCGTGCTCATGAGGTGCGGTGAGGACCAATAGGCAGAGAGATTAGGAACCCTGTTTTAAATGCTATGGGATGGTCTCCCAGGACCCACTACCGTCAGCTGCGCAGGCAAACACACTGGTCAAGGTCGCAGTGACTCCCGGTAGCATGGTCCAGTGCAGGAGCAGTGTGAAGACATAGGGGCTCACAGCTTCCACACCAAATTCCCTCCCAGCCAGTGCTTAATGGATTTGTAGATGTAGTTTTCCCTCACCTTGCCTCCAGGGAAAGGATGTGGAATTAAAGTATTATTTTCCCTGCCCTTGGAGAATTGGGACATGCCAGATAACACATTTTGTTAACCAGCTGAGGGAAGCTAACTCTGACTGGGGTGTACTGATCTCAGACCAGTAAGGCTCCAAGCCATGCCCTGTATCTTCCTGGATCAGTCCTGAGGGAAAGGGGAGCAACTGCTTTAATACCCAGAGGACACATAGGTAGGGCGCCAAAGTGAGTTCCAGGGGAGACACTGCTTTGATTTGGCAAACACCAAACATTACAGAGTTCTTTACAAACACGTGTGGGTAAGTGTTGATTGCTTTAATACATCGCTGAGCATAAACTCATGACTGGAAAAACATCTAAAAACCTCAGGGTGGAAGTTGATTCTTGAACCACCAACGGTCGAAACATAGTGTAAACATCAGGTACCAAAAACAAAGGAGAGCGAGACAGCCAAGCCGTTCCTGAAAAAGATACGTCACTTCTATGACTTATAACAATATTACTTAGAAAACTCGTGGCTATTGGTATGTGTGTTTGTGTGCCAGCGTTTCCCCGTATTTTTAACTTTGTGTTAGTGAACTTTGACCCGTGGTATGGACAGTGGGAGCTGTACACAAACACTTACGAACACACTCAGCTAAGGCTTTGTTTAACCACAAACAGTGACCCACTGCACAGGAAGTGAGGAGAAGAACAACTCACAATGGGCATTATCTCTGAAAGACCCAAAGGTCGCCATTTCCTACTGGATACCTAAAATGTGACCAAATGAGCAGCTGGCAGCAACACGGGCGCCATCAATCTCGTGGTCACGACAGGCATGCGACTCTCCTCAGGTGAAGGCCTGTTTGTTTAAGCAGAGGAGTATTTAGGAATTCTAGGCTATTTGGCTATCGGTTTTGAAGGCGCTCGCCACGATGTCTGCCACCGGCCCAGGATCGTACAGCTGAAACAGGACCTGCTCGTGCCCTTATCTCAGCTCGTGAGACACCAGCTCTTTCAGTCTATCACATGTTACCGCTACCTGTTTCAGCAGCCCAGGAAGGCGGCAGGCAGGTACATCAGCCGTGACTTAACGAAGTAGCGTGACGATACGGCTGTTTTCTCCTGCTTGGAGTCAGCTTGGAATGTGGCTTTTCGTCTGGGAACGAGGCGCACGCTATTGACTCATACCGCAGATCACCTTTGACCTTGGAATGTCAGCACTGTGGGGTCAAGATCGGCTTTTGCAGTTTATCACCAGATTTTCGTTTTTTAATGCTCAGAGAGGGCAATATTATCATTTTAATCACAGTGTTGCTAGAATACATACACATTTTTTATGGGCATGAGATAAGCATTTACGGTAGAGTGACATCACATAACAATGTGGTTATATTCTCACACACTCAAGTGAAAAAGGGAAGTAACTCTCCTATAGCACAGGGCTATTTACAGCTACAATATATAACTTTCACCAGAAGTTATAAAGGGCCTTGTTTCTCTCATGATAAAAGCACTGACCATTGTATCCCCATTTTTCTCATTCCGTACAGTTGGCGAAATGTGTCAGCTTTTGTTGTCGCTGCTTGGCCTGCTTGTTTTTTTGTTTACGGCTCACACCTCCGGCGTCGGCCGTGGGTGAGCCGCCTGTCCCCGCTGACGGCCGCGAGCCCATTTCCCATCCCGTCTTGTGGGTGGGCGAAGGCGTAGGAAATGCTGAATTTTGGCGTGCCCGCTGATCCGGAATGCAGAGGACGGCAGGTCTGGCGAAAGGGGACACAAACTGATCTGAGCACAGTGCATTTCCAGGTTCTCTGGTGGAAGTGAAGGCGGTGTCTGGGGGTGATGCCAGCGTCTGTCTGCCTGGGCCAGCCTATTGATGCCCCGTCCCTCCCTCTCTCCTTCCCTCATTATTTTTTGCATTATGGCTGCCACTGCCCTTCCACACAGCCTCTATGTGGCGCCGTCCTCAGTCCACTGCCGCACTGGAGCGGGCGCAGCATGCGGGATTCCTCAGCAAGCTGATCATGCTGCCGCCGCCCCTCTTCCTGCGCCGCCCGCTCTGCTGGGATGACGCCGTGTCCTGGCGGACCAGCCTGGCGGCACGGGTCGCAGTTTCCTTGATCTGCAGCTCCAGGTGCTTCTGGATGGCCAGGCCGAGCTCCTCTGGGTCCACAGAGGCACCGTACACTTCCCACGTCATGCCTTCCGCATCCCACGCCACCTCCCTCACCGGGGACTTCTGCGTCGCTGTCCCCCCTGATTCCATCTCCTCCACCAGGCTGACCTCGGGGAACACGTGTGGTGGTGTGGTGGACGGGGGCTGACCCACCTGCACGCCCACGTCCTTCAACTCCCAGTGGGACGTCATGGTGCCCATGTCCCGGGTCTGCCTGCCCTCCCCCGGCCGGGCCGTGCCCCGCTCTGCTTGGTCCCCGCCGCAGCAGCACATCACACTCTTGGTGTCCAGCCCCGTCTCACTAACGGAGGTGACGAGCCGTGGGAAGGCAAGCCCGTCGCCGTGGTGATGCGGCGCCCTCTGGCCCCCACGCTCGGCATCCACCAACCTGGGTGGGAGGGGCACAGGTGCGGGTATGGGGAGGTGGTGGCAGAAGGCTGCACACGCGTTTCCCAGGCTACAGGCGTGCACATGGGGCCCGTAGCAGGTCTCCCCGCAGCTGACGCGCGGGGCATCCAGTTCCCCAGCGCTGGGCACACAAATCTGGACGCTGCTGAGTGGGTGGGCGGGACTACCGCTGCCACACTGGCAGACAGTGACGGTGTTGTTCTGCTGCAGCTGCATGGCTTGCTTGCACACTAGCGAGGGGCAGCCCGGTGTCTCCCGGCCGCAGTACTTCACCCACTGGCAGGGGAAGCCCGCCTCCCTGACCTGGGGGCTTGGGGCCTCCCTCGCACTTTGCAGGCTGTCTGAGTGGCTCCGCTGCACAGGGTGCTTGGCTGGCTCCAGCCGGTCTCCTCTCTGGTCCGTGTTGGATGCTGACGCCACGTGGTTCTCCTTCCATGCCAGGTAGCGGCCTTCATCTGCACAGGGCCGGTGGTTCTCCGCACCTCCCGGGGGCCTGGCCCATTGTGAACCACGCGTCTCAGCACAGCTGCGAGGCCGTGCCCCGTCACACTGGGCTGCCGCCTCCGGGGTGCAGACCCCGCTCTGGCAGCCATCCTGCGGTGGATCCAGCCCACTCTCCTTGGGCCCCAGGTGTGCGGAGGAGGCGCTTGTGCTCTTCCACAGCTCTTCCTGCGGAGGGGTGCCATCAAGGACCTCCAGAGGGAGGGTGTCAGGTGCAGGACACCCGCTTTTTGCCATGAGGAGGACACTGAGAAAAGACAGAGAAGCATTTCTTGTTTTTCCCAGTAACTTTTTTTTATGTACTATATTACACACCATTTTATACCTTTGAGGTTTAGATTTCTTTCAAAAGGGATGGTGAAGATGTTGCTGAACATTTTATATTCAGCAAAGCATGACAAGACTGTGCTCCTGACAGGACAAAACCAGCTGCCAGTCAGTCTTAATTTAAATGCTTTGCTGCCCTGATCCTTGTTTGGCTCTTGCTGAGAAATATGAGCAGACCCCACACCACAGCACAGGATGAGAGATGTATAAGACACTGATTAAGTGGAATTTGATCTGTAAGATGGACGGAGAACGCATGGACTCGGCAGCTTTCTGCAGGAGAGCATTTAGGCTCCCCACTAACTAACGCAGCACTAACACAACCTGGGAACCGAGGGTGCAGCCATGGACTGTTAATGAAGGGCCAGCTATGAGGTTCGTCAGGAAGGCCTGGTGAAGATCACGCCCAGAAGATCAGCTGCGAGGTTCGCGATGAAACCTCCAAACACTAATGGAAAGTTATGAGTAATAAAAGTACATATTTCACTACAGCTGACAGTCCTGTGCAGCATGTGTAGATAGTAGGACATTCCCAATTTGCTCACAAGGGGCTTTGGGCCAGGTCATGTGATGCACAAGCAGGCCTACCAGGTGGAGGCCTGAGGTCATGAGAAATAGAACATAGGGACATCTACTGTAATAGGGCTGGATTGCAAGTGACCTGCAGTCACATGGGGAACCAGTAATGATGCTCTTCATACCCTCTGGATGCAACCACTTTTCCATCGACACCTCATTTTAACCTTATAACGTTTGTTTTTTGGCCACGTCTAAAGAGACTGCTAATGTTATCCACACGTTTCGAAAACGCAGTGGTTTAAAGGTTAGCACATTGATGTTTTTGTTTCTGAGGAGGCCATATCGATCCATCAGCTACTGGTGTTATGCTGCCGTTCGACTGAGGGATGTGGGCGCCCCGCCGGCTGAGGGATGTGGGCGCCCCCGCGGCTGAGGGATATGGGCGCCCCGCCGGCTGAGGGATGTGGGCGCCCCGCCGGCTGAGGGATGTGGGCGCCCCCGCGGCTGAGGGATGTGGGCGCCCCGCCGGCTGAGGGATGTGGGCGCCCCCGCACTCATTCAGGCCAGCATCGGTGTCCCCTGAACCTGCGCCTTTGCTGTACTCAGGTGTCACATGTCAGCAGTGCTGAGCGTGCTCAGGAGCTACCGTACTTCCAGCAGAAGTGAGCCCATGTACCAGTTTCCCTTCCATGCTGTCCTGTTTCTATAGCACCTTTTCTTAAAACCGCCTAATTTCCCAACACCCGTCCCAGTGTACCAACAGACTGAAAGCCAGACCCCCCCCCAGAATCTGCAAACCAAACAATTAGGACCAGCTGACCCTGTTTGAAATCCACACCACTATGAACCAACGCCCATCCACATTATCACGATCGACCCATTAACATTACATTACCTGATTTAATAGCCAACACCCATACAATGACTGATACCCTCACAATGACTGATACCCTCACAATGACTGATACTGACCAGCATATTAGCTTCACAGAGCCTCAGTGAAACAGCCATTTAACCTGCCCAAATGAACAATGCATGCCACCCAGGACTCATCCCCACAGTCCATTTAACTAACGCTGTCATAATATAACAGGCTTCAGGCCACTTTTTCACTCCTTGCGCATCTGGAGAAGGTATTCGCTTGGTGGATCAGCAGTGCTCCGGCTAACCGTGACTGGCGGGAGTGTTTATCCACGCTGTTGTCATGTCAGGCGGTGCGGCGTGACGGTGCTCGTCTGTCTTTTCAGTTCACCCAGAAATGCTCATTAATAAGAACGTGCAATGTCGTTTTCAGCCCAGACGCCGGTCGCATGACGTTTTAAAAGCAGATTAGGATCAAGAGCATTAGCCCAACACAGAGCTTCATTCAGGTACCTTCGCAAGACTTCGTAATGGCTTCTGAATGAATGGATGTCATTTTACGTAGGAAATCTACTTCATTAAAAAACACAATGGCTTCTGTTTTGATGACATTTTCTAAACAGAAGTCATTAATGCAACTCTCAGGTTGATCCAGATGACAGGGAACTACTGCTGTTTAACATAAACGGAACAGTATTCTGTGTCTCTGTGCTGCGCTTGTAACAGAGTTTGGACGTGAAGACCATCACCAACCATAATAAGAAAAAGCAAAAAAATACCACTTTAGGTATTTTTTTAGGTATTCCCCAAAAAACGCGTACAGCGAGGTCAGCAGATAGGCTGATGTCACAGCCCCAGGAATATGAAGCTACCTCAAGTACTGTCAGCACGAGAGTGTGGACTTTAGAAAGGTCAGCCTGCACCTACCAGGTGCATCTCTGTCGAATCCGCTCAGCCCACAAGCGCGACCCCACATCCCCCCCCACCCCCCTCACCCATCCCCATGCCCCAGCCACGCACTGGAAAAATTATCCTTAAGCTGGTTGGGCGTAACAGGACAGGAAGGCGGCTGAACGGAAACCTCTCAGGGCCAGCCCACCTTTTTTTCCCCTGGGGGAGATTCTTAGTCTTTCCCTCCCACCCGGCATATCTTAGTCAGGCCCACAGCAAAACCCCCATCAACCTTGCCTGCACTCAGACTGAACAATAAGAACCCCCACCACCGTGGCCAGTTTACCTGAGAAGACGAGTATGGACCAGGCCCGTTCCTCCTCTTCCTCTGCCCCTCCTCACACTGTATCTCTCTGGCTTCTTGGTTCAGAGTTCATGTGTCCCTGGAGCTCTGCAGACCTCCCACGTCGCTCCCGGACCTCGGCAGGAATAGAAAGCTGCCTCCTCCTTCACATCCACAGGTGACCTCCTGATCGACCCTCCCCTTTCTCAGTCTCCACCTCCTCCTCCTGCTACAGCAGCAACCAAGATGGAGGCAGCCTCGGGATTATCTCTGCTTTCATCTGATTACAAATGAGGCTCTGTCGCAAATCTTCAGTCCCCGACCAGGTCTTTTCTGAAGGGGAGGGACAAGGGGAGGTTGGTTGAAAATGGTTGGGGGGGGGGCTTTCGTATTTGTCTCTGTGCGAAGAGAAGGGAGGGTGGAGTGGAGTGGTGG
>JAODKC010000114.1:1106558-1123045 GCA_026777985.1 Mormyrops attenuatus
CTGCTCTCATCAATGGACATAATGATGAACACAAATTGAACTGAAAGTGATTAGTTGTTACTGCTGACACACCATAGGTACATGCAAGGATAGGACGGTGACACAGAAGGGGAAGGGCTGCTGAAGAGGCACCCTGATCGTCACACAGTCACCGTCATCGTCGTGGCCACCTGGGGGAAGAAGGAGAGAGAGAGAGAAAGAGAGAGAGAGAGAGAAGTGCATGAATGAAACGAAAGCATTGAGGGTAGTGGTGGTTCATGGCCAAAACAGCCTCCCCCACATGCACTCTGTCTCCCTTTATCTCCTGCTCTCTCCCTCTCCCTCTCACACCAGCCATCCTTCTCTCCTGGTTGCTATGGGAACAGCAATGCTCAATAGGAGCCTGATGAATGTTCATTTTTTAAGGTTGCCATGGGACAACACTGCGCATGGTTGTCAGGCAATTGGAGATAAATCAGATTTCATGCAATCTGGTTATCGGTGGGGTTCATGTGTGATAACAGATTTGGGTTTTTTTCTCCTTTCCGTCTCGTCGGTCAGATTTTTCATTCGTTTATGTGTGTTTATATGCATAGAAAATATGCACAAATATTTATATACAATGAAAATGCGTGCTGTTTTCCAAGTGGAAATATCATTGCACGCTGGCCCTGAATCACGAAAATGATTGTGTATATGCAGCAGGAGCCTGATGGGTAAGCAGACCATGTAATCTGTTTACATTCTCCTTTTTTGTTTATGTATTCATGTAATACAGTGTAGTGTGCGCACAGAGGTGTATTATAGCAGTGCTTGTGTGATATGTCACTGAGAGACTGTAATAGCCTCTCACTGGAATTGGCCAGCACAGTCTCAGTGTGTGTGTGTGTGTGTGTGTGTGTGTGTGTGTGTGTGTGAGTGTGGTGTGCACAGGCTAATTATTTCACAGACTCTCATGCACACACTCATGTCAACCTGAAGTCGAGCGCATCCTCCAGAATAATGAGACATGATAACGCTTCACCACTGGCTCGCTCATGCGGATTGTGCCGACGTACAGCGCTTCCAGAGCTGCAACCAAAATATCCAGCTTATCCGACCCCTCCAATTCAGCTCCCCAGGGAAACACCCTACATAAACATTGCTTAATGTCACATGTGCAGCCAACACACCCCCGGATAAAAATACAGCCAACAAACTATTTGCAATTGCAATTACTTCAAAAAGTCTCAATTTTTTTCAAAATAATTGACATCAAATTCAGCAAGAAGGAGACATATTTCTACATATAAGGCAACAGGGTTGAAATGTGTCTGACATCGAGTATCATTGACAGGCTGCAACAGTGATGTGCTGCTGGTCTGACCCTTATGTTTGGTTTCGTATGAGATGATAAAAGTATGACATTTGTTTTCCTGAACTAACGGCCTGCTGAGGTTCCGCTGGGAGAACATGAACCTCTGCAACCATTTGGCCCGCTTAACCACCGCAGGCAGAAGCAGGCACTGGCAGGAAATTAAAGGAACCAGAAGCTTGGGGAAAGACATCTGATGGAATCAAAACGCAGTAGGCAGGAAACTGAGTGTCAAGGAGAAAACAGGCAGTGGTCGCGCAGTGGCTGTCAGGCGGCGGGGAGCCACTGGGCCAACAGGAAGCTAATGAAAGGGCGTAGGTGTGTGGGGAATTATACACCACTGACCAACACTTCTGTTTTCATGTGCGTCAGGGTGACATTCTCTCCGGCACAGTGGTGTGTCCTGTTGGGGTTGAGAACGAGCTCAAACGACATGATAATTAAAATATCCCATAATCTCTACGCACAGTCACAGGCTAGGATTTAAATAGCAAAGGAATTCATTAAGGAATTTAAATGGTGAGAAACAGTGCAATAAGTAAACGTAAATTCTGTCATTCTCCCGTTCCTTGTCCTTTTCCCCATCTTTCTGCACTGCTGGTATTCATATATATTAGAGCAGGTCATTAAAATAAGCTGGGCATTACCGAGTAAGTGGCACCTTCATGGAGGTGGAGGCTAATTACCATGAAGGCAGGATTACAAAATACAGCAGTAGGACAAATCCATCAGCTGCTCAGCGCTCATAAATAACTTTGACTTTCAGTTTGGGAAAGTCCCATGTGTGTTTATGTCTGACCAATGCAACAGTTACTATCAGACCGAACCTGAGTAAAGGTGCAAAGTTCCAGAGAGACTGAGGTACTGAATATTGGAAAAAAAAATTTGCCCACATGTAGAGAAAGCAATATATTATTAGGACTGAAGTTCTTTAATCACTCCTTTCAGTCATGTCAGTGGAAATGACAACCATTCGATTTGGAATGTCGGAAATACTGGTTGTTTGCATAGATAATGGAGATAAAGTTTTAGGATGACTATATATGTATTTTAAAAAGGTGGTAGGACCGTGGCACATACAGTACTTGCAAAATGAGGAGCCCATCCAGGCTGCATCACCAAAGGAGTATACCTGGGTGCGGTCAGACAGCATAACGAATTAACCACCCCCCCCCCCCCCGCTTGTCTGTCAAATGCCAGAGTCAAATGCTGGAGCAGACAAATTAATGACAGCTTGTGTTTGCTTAAAAGCCCCTTTGCTGTGTCGTCCTCTGTAATTATTTAAGTCAAAATTAAAAGAGGCGCATGGCTGTCAAAAATCCAACAGCAAGCCAAGAAATACACCTATGTTCTTTGTCTATGAACTGTTCCACTCAAAAGACAGGCTTTAAGAACTGGAGTTTTTTGAAAAAGTTAGAAAATGTAAAATACAGGCTACTGTGTAGATAGTGTTACCATAACCAGAGGTCTAAAAGGAAAAGAAAGCATTAAAAAAACAAGCTGACAGAGTTATCTTGGCCTCACGCTGTGTGTCTTCTTAGTCTGCCTGCATCACGCTAGAGCCCTTGGATTCCGATAAACATCTTGCATTCTGTATTACACTATGGTGTGAATTATAGCATTGACCCATTTGAGTGGGGGATATGGGGAGAGACATTATCCCATGAGTGTTGTGAGTTTGTCCTGTGAGTTTGCCCTGTGAGTTTGTCCTGTGAGTTTGCCCTGTGAGTTTGAAAGCTCTGTTCCCTTATTTATTTCTGCACCTGTGGGCCTCAAAGGAATCCTGTCTTTGCACTTTTCATTTCACAGGCTCAGAGCCAATTATCACCTTTCTTTCGTCGTAATGATTAGTGTTTGATTACATGTCACTGTAGGATTGCTGCCGCGACCGGTCCCGTCACCTCCCGGCTCGTGGTTTACTCTCATTATATTGTGGATTCCAGTCCAGCAAATTCCCGAAAAAACGTCAGTGTTGGAAAGCTCTGCTTTCACCATCACCAAATTAACTTGCAAACAAAGAACCAGGTCTAAATAGGTTACTTACCTTTCAGGGCTGAGGGCCGTATTGCAGTCTATGAAGTCAATAGACCGAACTGACTGGAGAGCTGAATTAGAGGTAACGGCCAAAAGAGGCTCAGGACAAAGGCATGCATCCAAATGGAGCGGTGTGGGACCGAACGTGGGCCATAGGGAATGAGCTCAGGACTGAGGGGTTGTAAGTATCGGCCAGTGGCCGGGGTCGTCATTTGGATCCTTGTTTAATCATTTTCCAATTGTATGTCAGTATGTGTCATTTCAGGAGGAACTACCACGGATTGCGGATGCATGATCTGTTGACATTTACTGATTTTCCCTCATTTGGTGGTCTTGTGTGGATACCTTCAGTATGAGATTTTAATAAAGAAACTACCTGATAGGTTCCTAATATTATAAGAACCTCTGATTAAAAATGCCTGAATATCTGGACAGGAAAGGCATCTGTTCCAGGTCATTCCGGATTGGCCGTCCGGCCCTGTGGGAGGGACGGTCTAAAAGTGGCAGGTTTGCCTACCTGAAAAATAAACAACCTCCCTCTGATAATATGGAACAGGTCAGGTTACGAGCAGCTCATGGGCGTCGGGTGCAGTGTCGCACTGCGCAGCCAGGGTGCAGCCGTGCCGCTAGAGAAGTACAAGACCTCCCGTGCCGATTTTTGTGTGTGCTGCCCCCCCAGATGCATATGTACGTGTCGTAGTCTAGACTGTAATCAACTGAAGCTACTCTGTATAATACATACATACATGTAACCTGTTTGTTTCGCCCAAGTATATCTAATTCCATTTCAAGTACAGGAGACTGTGCCACAGTGAAACGCACCGGTGCTGGTTGGATGGTGTGTTCGGTGTCTTAGGTAAAACTCACCAGGGCAGCAGAAGTCCGCCGTGTCCAGGCCACACCACCCTTCATGGCTTAGGAGCCCGTCGTTTGACAGTCCATTCGCTACACGCCCTGTCGTTCTTTGGCCGGACGCAACTTTCAAATGTCCGCTTGCTACCTTTCAGCCGGCATGTTTCCAAACCTCAGTGACTCCCCCTCACCCTGTGCAGCTTTTCTCTTGGAGCGTTTTTTCCAGTGTCTCACCAGAAACTGGAAGACTTTGTTCATGCGGTGGAGGGGCCGGAATGAACGTGATCAATGGAGTATGTGTGACTTTGGATTCCCCAATACCACCACAGGCAAAAGCTGACTTCCCCTTGTGTAAGTCCGCCTTTATGTGGCACCTCTCCACTGCTACTCTCTGTTATCGGTTTTGAAAGCTCTGGTAAACACAGGCAAAGTCACGAACACTCTTGTCCACAGCGAGCTTGTCGTTTTCCCAGCACGGCGGTGACAGAGTTCGGGCGAACACACTCATGCTCGTGTGGTATCTCAGCAGCTGAGAGACGAGGTCGATAGTGGAGCTCAGATTGAGCCTGAGGAGCCCTAGTCCCTGCTCTCTTTCATAATCCTCTAGTGAAGAACGCTGCCAGGTCAGAGGACAAGGGCAGAGAAGAATTTCACTGCCATTCGTTACACATTAAACTCATACACATGTAGGTCTGCCAGCTCCTGAGGGGGATGGGGGCCAGGAGCAGCCGTTTAAAGATTTTTTTAGACGGTAATTGGTTTATTTAAGCAAATATATTATTTGAACCCCAGTGCTCCAGCTAGGTTAGTGCCTATCAAATTACACAGTATGTGAGAGTGTTTGTGCACGCTGGCAGCAAGCAGAGTTGCAGAACAAAAGTAGAACGCCTTCAGGACAGCCTCCGGTATGGAGCAAGCCAGGCACACGAGGACAGAAGCCCATCACGGCGTGACCTACGCACGACCGAGTCCCCCTGCCTAGGCACTCCAGCCTCCCGCACAACTCTGCTGTCTTTTAACTGGAAAATGACAGCGGGATGACGGTCATCTTACCTGCTCTGGCCCGGGGTTGGTGGTGGTGTTTGCGGGGGACATCCAGCCTGGCTGGCACGCGATCCTGCGGACGGTCCGTCCCTGTCGCTGCCGGCTGCTTTGCCGCAGCGCTGAGGTGTGCCAGCGTTCACAGGTGATCTGTCCTACTGCAGGTGAGCGGCCGCGGGTTTCACTGCCCCCCCTTCGTCCTCGTCACGCCTCCTCGATCAAACTTGAGACACCCTACTCCACCCACGCACGCACACAAACATGCACACACATCAGCAGAGACAGGCAAATCTTAAAGGGGACACAAAAACTTATAAATTATCACCCAAAATATCACGAGAAATTTTAAAAATTACCATGCATTAGTAAAAAATGACCAGAATGAAAAGCCAGATCTGTAGAATTCCATCATTACTTAAAATACTTAAAATTGTAAAGTTGTATATTTTTCCTTAAGTAGCTCAGCAGGAGCCACGCAAACCTCATACCTCAGTGGGTTACGATAGAACTCAGTGACAGACTTACAGGTCAAGGCCACCAATCAAATGTGAGATTAAGTTCAGCCACAAAAGCAGTGTAACCTGACCTTCCCCGACGCACAAAATGGCGGGAAGCCCCTGCTTCTTTGTATCGCGGACCTGTCCACACCTGGTCTAACCGGATCCAGCGGGGCCTGAGGGAGGGGGAGATTTTTCCTGTGCACTGGTAAAGACTGATGGTTCCCTATTTCTGGACAGATCAGTCCCGCAAGGAGAAGCAAGCCTGTTCTCTCGTCCTCTGTTCCGAGAAACCATCACCACAAATGATTACTGTACACTTACATCTGCTATTTATAGCACCTGAGTGAAACAGTGTGGTCACACCCCCACAGAGATATGCAAAATTCAGAAGCCAGCATTCCCATGGCAGAATCTCAGGTCGAGCCCTGGCAGGATATTCATGTGTTTGCCTGATCGCATGGGAGATTTTCACAGTATTCCCAGGTTAAATAGTGTGCCTCTGTCCTCCCCCAGCCTCCATCCCTGCATTCTTCCCACCCGCCTCGTCATACTGACATGGCTTCCATCCTTTGAAACCCACCCCCATCCTACCTCCCTTTGTCGCCGCCAACACACCCCCAAACGTCGTGAATGACCGCTCCGCTCTGCACGGGTGGGGCGATGCCCTGTCTGCCACTCGCCACCTGGCGGGAGCACGCCACCATTGTTCTGCGCTCACTTTGCGGTTCTTAATTGCATTGTCAGAATTCCATGGTGGACACGGCTGCCGTTCTGGCTGCAGGTCGGACAGGAATCAAAGTGCAGGCCACAGCCAATCAGTCCGCCTCCATCATTTGTGGGGGATTCTGATCCTATTTTTAATAAAAACATTATGTTAACGTCATTGTACAAGCACCTGACCGCCATATGGAAGTTAGTCATGATCTGCATAGACGATATTTTGTTGATGTTGACCCTGAAGTTTTCATGTCATAGCAGATTTGACCCGCCCCCCGCCCCCTCCACAAGTGACACCTTCAGGTTCCCTTTCTGGATGCCTCTTTAGACCTCTTTAGACCTGCCACTCTTTCTTATTTCACCAGTTTGAGGAAATGTTAGCATCGATTCTGCATCAGTGCGAACTGCAGTCGTCAGCTGCCAAAGGCCGCAGTTTTCCAGTGGACTGGTTTGAGAAACACTGCTCTAAACTTTTTCTCCAGTTCCCCCTTTCCTTCTCAGCTCCAGCTCTCCTTTCCTTCTCTCTTTTTCTGTTTCTTCCCTCCATCTCTCCCAATAGACACTTTTCATCTGCCATAGCAGTTAGCTTGTTCATAGCTGGTATAATCAGCCCTTCATCTCAGTGTGAGAGGTACAGATGTCCCATTGTATCCCAATGACTGCTGGTTGAAGTCACAGCATAGGTTCGCAAAAGCACTGAAATCTGCATTATCAAGTAGCCGGTGGCATTAATGCATAAAATTAGCAGCTGCTTTGAAGCAATGTGATAACAGACAAATACTGTGTCCTTGTATAAATATTAAACTACAGTGATATGATTTTGTGTTCCTCCTTTTATGAATCTCACAGCATCTAAATAAGAGAAGTACTGGGTCCAGGCAACACAGTGCATTGTATTCAATAAACACAGAAGTTATTCTAAATTAGGCCTGTTCTATCACGAAAGCTTTTAATTCCTCACCACACTTAACCCTTGGGACGAACAGGTGTGAAATCACAGCAATGTTTCAGTGGTCCTGACGTCAAACACAAGCCTCTGATAAAATCACATTAATGCTAATATCTCCACCTAGCGGTGGATTATGGGCTTACAACTTTAGGCTGTCATTTCCTGTGTAAGACCAAACCAGTTAAGACTATCTGCCCTTGTGTAGTCGTGCTGCTGTACTGTATCACCAATGTGCACATTTCTTATCTTTCAACAGATAATTATCTGGCTTTATAATGTGTATTGTGGCAAAATGAGGGTATGTTTTCCTCAGGGTAACACACAGTCCTTAAAGACACCAGTTTGTGCCTGTATGATGTCTGCAAATGCCTGGAGATGCACCATGAGCTTTTAAATAAGAATTTGGAAATGGAAATCCTCAGCAAGGGGGTGACATGGTGGTGCAGTGGTCAACACTGTCACCTCACACCTGTGGGACCTGGGTTCTGTGTGTGGAGTTTGCATGTTCTCCCTCTGTCTCCCACACAAACCAAAAACATGCTGACGCTAACTGGAATACTCAAACTGTGATTGGTGTGTGAGTGCACACTGCAATTGGTTGGTGCCCCATCTTGGGTTGTTCCCTGCCTTATGCCCATAGGCTCCAGACACTCCACAACCCTGACTAGGATAAGCAGTTTCAGAAAATGGGTGGAAATCCTCAGCAAGAATATCCTGTATCCTGCCTTGCAGCTGTCCCAGTGTCTTCCTGCCACAGTGTGGTGTTGTATAACATAACACCATCATCTGTCCATTTTCCATAACTCCTTATTTAATTGCAGACATCTCAGTATCATTTAACATATTAAAATATACACTTATTTTAAAAATAAACTTCAATGATGTGAAATTGTTATGGGAACAGAGGAGACTTCGTTACAGTAACGCACAAAGGGACACACTGGACAGAGACGCTCCTCACAGATACTAGACCACTGCACACACTACAGTGGCTGCTAAAAGACACTTTCATGTAGCCTTAAGTACTCACTGCATGCCTAGTGGCTAATACATTTTTTTACATGGTCATTAAATCTAGGTGGGTTTCAGTATCCTTGCTAAGGAGCACTGGAATGGTTAGAACGTAAGCCATGAAAATGCAGGTCTCCTTTCTGTCCCATTGCTGCTTTTCGGTGGACATTTCCACGGCCAGTTTCTCGGGTGTGACGGTGCAGCCAGGGCCAGCTGATGGATGGTGGGGTTCTGCTTTGTCTTTGAGGCCTAGCAGCAGGGCGCCTTCCACTGCCAGCCGGGTCAGGTCGGGTCAGGTCCAGGCGGCGGCAGTGGTGCGGTGGGGTCAGTCTAGCTGGCTTCGGAGAGGACAGCCAGCACCGTGTCAGCCTGGGCGGCCAGCTTGGAGCTGGTGTGGTTTGAGAGCTTACTCAGGCTCGCCCTCAGGTTCAGAGACTCCATCTCCTCCTTCAGCAAGCCTGGGAGAGAGAAAAAGAGACTCGGGTTGCTGACTGCCCAGTATATATTAAATAAGGTTTTGCAGTAAATGAATGAATGGTCCAGTGCCCAGGCTGAGTACTGACTGGAGTTGGCCAGGCTGCAGATGAGCCCAATGGTGCTAAATTTGACCTCCACGGCCCCCACAGGGTCATCCAGCATCTTCTGCAGGGTGGGCACCAGGCCGGCGTCCTGGAAGGGTCCCTCCACGGTCTCTGCCAACAGGACACACACATTGCATTGTAGTATTATTCGGAAATCTCTCTGGATATCTGCAGGCAGAACACTAAAAGAAAAGGATGGAGAAAATGGAAGTGTTCTTATTTAGCTCACTTTCAAACCTATAGCAGGCCGCAGTCTTATTTATGCCTGACATTTCATATTGACTGCTGCACACAAGTTTGCATCTGTAATACTGGAGGAATTTTAGGCCTCACCAATGTCGATAGCTGAAGAAATCGCCAAGGCGACCAGAGCTTCATTTTGCATGATGACATGCTCACTGGTTGCCATGGAGATGAGGTGTCGTACGCCATCTGCTTTGGTAATAGCGTGGATCACGTCCTGTCAGAAAATCAGGGGGGAAGGAGACTTTGCTAGTAGGAGAGCATCATTCCAGCTGTCCATCTTCCCCTGTGTTAGTCAGGAATCTGGCTGTCTGCTTTTTATGTCACAATAATGTATGTTGGCTTGTTCCGTTTTTAACAGTGACTGAAATATTTAGGAAATTGTCTTGTTACTGTGTTGAGATGTCACATACTGATTACAGACATCCTCAAAATAATCTATGTGTGTGCCTGTCTGCATGTGTGTGCGTGTATGTGTGTGGGGGGGTCTCACCAGGGCCCGGCTGTGTCTGATGAAAGCAGCCAGTAGGCGGTTGGCCTCCCCCCTGACCCCAGCATGCTCCCAGGCTTCACACCACTGCATAACCCGAGCAAGCAGGCCTTCATCTTTCCCCAGCAGCGTGGCTGCTTCCTCTGACAGAGAGCAAGAGGAAGACAGCATTGCCCCCTGTCCCACATTACCGCTTCAGCACCTCTCTGCTGTTACATAACAAAGTGAAAATGCACAGAGCGAGAGACAGTGAGCGGACAATTGAAAAGACAATGGAGGGCAGGACTGAGGGGCATGCTGGGAATGACACACAGGGCCATTCCCACCTCCACAGTGTGCACTTATCTGCAATTTGTACCTAGTCGTTTGGTGTGACAGAACAATGGGCGCTTCACGGTCTGCAATCTGCAGCTTATTGTGCGCTCCTCTCATGGAGGAAGCGCCACGGTAATGACACTGGAGAGAGATTCCATGTGAGGGCAGGACTCTGCTGGAGGTGTCAGGTCGGCAGAGCTCAGGCCCGAGCTGCTGCATGGGAACCGTGGTCCGGTGACTGTAATCATACATCTTATGGCGCTTTTCCGCTGCCATCGAGAACCAAGCCGTACCCGAGCCGTCCCGCAAACTGACGGTTTTCCGTTGTAAAGGAATGGAGCTGCACCTGAGTCGTACCCACACTGACATGGACTTGCTTACTAGCAGGGTCAAGCACGTGGCCAAACCGAGCTGGTTGCTTCACCAGCGTCCGGTTGGTCAAATTATCTGATTATCTGAAGCGAAATAGGGCTTATTCTATATATTATTCATTATTAGTAGAATCGCATATCGTGATATACTGATGCATTCCTAATAACTCAGAGCTTGAAAGCTATTTGTAATGGGAATTTTCAAAAGTGAATGCTAATTGTGGTAGCATTGGATGCTAAGATAAGATGTTGATTTTCACAGACTTGGTAACAGAAATTAGCAGATAGTAAATCAAGATGTACACCTTGTGAGCAGTAAATGAGCATCTCTTACTGTCGTTCTCCAAACCCGGCAATGCCTTTACCGAGCTGACCCTTCTGCAGTGGAAAATCAACACAAGCTGGAACCACGCTGTAACCAGTGTCTCTTTGTGGTATGGCCCAGGTACAGCTCGGGTATGGTCTGGGTACAGCCTGGATACAGCTCGGGTATGGTCTGGGTACAGCCTGGGTACAGCTTGGGAATGGCCTGGGTACAGCCTGGGTACAGCTCGGGAATGGCCTGGGTACAGCCTGGGTACAGCTCGGGTATGGTCTGGGTACAGCCTGGATACAGCCTGGGTATAGCTCGGGTATGGTCTGGGTACAGCCTGGGTATGGCTCGGGTATGGTCTGGGTACAGCCTGGATACAGCTCGGGCATGGTCTGGGTACAGCCTGGATACAGCTCGGGTATGGTCTGGGTACAGCCAGGGTACGGCTCGGCTATAGTCTGGGTACGACTGAGGTGGGGCCCGGGTACGGTCCAGGTACGGCCACGGTCCTATATGCCAGGTGGCAAAGCACCATAACACTGTCAAGGCCAGTAATTAGGAGCTTCTGCTTGAGCGATTCCTCAAACATGGCACCTGAAATGGTAGGTTGAGTGTCTTTTGTAAAGTGAATTATCTGAGGTCTACAAATTAACTTCAGTCTTCATCCATCAATCTCAAAGACTCTAATCCCATCGTCATTGGGTACGCCCAAGATAGGCTGCAAGTGCACTGCACAACAAGCATGCACACCTAGTTACACACTCTGGGCAATTTAGTAAAACTGCCACTTCCGGATGCATGTGTTTATATTGAACAAGACCATTTTGTAATATAATCTTTATACAATTCTTGTTTGCTGATGATTACTGTCCTTGTATTGATATTCTTCACATGAATTTTATTAGTAAACATGGGTTTTCAGTATCTAGTGCTGCAAATAGTGTTTGATATGGAAAGGTGGCATCCTATCAGATATGACCGCACCCACTGTCTTACCCTGACCATCCACCATCATGCGGAGAGTCCCAAGTAGTTTGAACTGCACAGGGGGCATGTCGGATCGCAGCAGGGCCCTAATCCGTTCCGCCACGCCATCCTCCAGCATCCGCACCTTGTTGGTGGCTGTAATGGTGCCCGCACACTCAATTGTCATTGCATGGAGCCTCGGGGCTGCAGATGCAGAATCGCTAGCTTGGGACATTTCTGGCACCTGGGATGGCGAGGTTCCTCAGGGCGCTCAGTGCGGCGTGCTGGACGGACACGTCGCCCTGGTCCACGTGCCGCTCTAGCAGGTCTAGGATGTGAGGGACCACCCCGAGATCCAGCATCTTCACACAGTTGCTATCTGAGCAGAGAAATAAGATATGTGTATTGTTTGCAATTTGTACAGTCTGTACTTGTTTGGTTTTCGCATACTTTATCGTGTACTCCATGAGAGACACACCTTTGGGGTCAGAGCTAGAGTCAGCCAGGGTGTAGCATGCCTTGGAGCATTTGGCATAAGGACCTTGCTCAAGGATACTCAGATTGTCCAAGAAGAACAGTAAGATCAGACCTTTCTCCTTCAGTTAAGTGTTTCAGTGCAGTGGTTCCCAGCTGGTTTAGGCACAAGACCCACATTACTCCTCATGCATTAAGTCACGAAGTTTTTTGTTCGTACTTATTTGCTTGTTTGTTTCGCCAAAAATCGGGTGGGGAGTGCTGGCAGTAAACCAAAAAGAATAGATTTCCCGTATGATATTGAGCATCATTTGCAACCACAAAATAATTTCTAAATAATTTTTGTTAAATACACAATCCGTGACCCAGTGAAAATGGTTCCACGATCCACTTTTGTGTCACAACCGACCAGTTGAGAAGCGCTGTTTTAGTGTGTGCTGTGAGATGTGGTGTGGCCCGTGTTCATATTCAGGCAGGATACTGGCAACATGGTAAGGCACTTAAAGTGAATCACTAGGGTGTGAACAGCGTCGGTGAGTTAGGCTGTGATGCAGTTTTAGCCATCTGCTTTCTGGCCCCAGGTGTGTGACACTTCGCAGGGTGAGCTTTTGGAGTGTGTACTCTTGCAGTTCTGTCAAGGTCACCTCTTACATATCTTGGCCGAAAGGCGTTTAGCGGCCCCTGTCAGCCTGCTCAGTGCAATGGCTGGGGAGGATATTTGATCATGTTACCGCCATTTTGTGTCACCGGTTATCTGATTGTGTGTAGCTACTGTTTGATAACATGCCCTCTCCTCGTGCCAAATTGTACGAGTCTGGCCTTCCTGTGAGAGTTGACTTTTGACCCACATTGCACATAACACATGCAGACATAAACTGCACAGTGAGCTGCCTCACCGTTCCGGGCGAAATTGGCGATCGCCAACGCCCCCGCCAACTGCAGCTGCGTGTTGGATGACTGCAGCCAGGACAGAACATCCCGGTACACTGGGCCCTTCCCCTCACCGAAACACTTCTGCATGGATTCATCTGTGATACAGGTAATACAAGAGATCACTTGGACCTGGGCAACCAGCAGAGGAGCTCAGGAAGATCTTCAGACTGAAAACCAGATCAGTAAGGCAAATAGGGTTGCTTCCCGGGGAAGAGATTAGCCATAAAGTCACAATGCTGGATGTCATGTACCACCGGACTGGAACAATAAGAGTTATGATTTAATGGTTAAGACACAAGCCTTTGTCTTTACATTCTTTACATTTGATTATAACTGAGAAAGAAGTCCTTATAGAAAATAGATAGGAAGGATAAGACTCCCAAAAGATGAAAATATGGTTAAGCTGCCATGTGTTTTCTCATTATGGATGGAGACGGACATGTAGAGCGTCATGGAGCGTCATGTAGGAAAAGACCCACCTCCCAGCAGAAGGGACACGATAAGGTTGGAAGCAATTTTGATGCTGCAAAGGTCATGTGTCATGTGACCCCCATGCATTCCTCGGATCATTTCGGATAGGGCCTGCGGGACACCCGACTCCACAAACTGCAGTTTCAGCATATCTGAAAACATGGGGATAGAGGCATCGTTCGGAGGGAACGCCACATAGAGGATGAGCACCTCTCTCTGCACTCTCTTCAGCAAGATGACAGACGCAACTGAAGTCCCTGTCACTGCAGATGACACATTTCACAGACAGATTGTGCATCACATTATTTGGAAGCGCAGTGGGAAGCTTTCGTTTGGGTGCAGATGCATCTTAATTATCTCTTTGACTATGCTCCTCATGAGAAGTCTTTCAATCCTTTGTTAATATTAAGCAAATCACATTATACTTCTGGTGATCCAGGCCTGACAGATTACCGGCTATAAATATAGACCTTGGACTGATATTATTTAAGCCTTTAATTCATTCATTAACAAGCACGATTGGCATTTCCCACATCTGCGTTCAGCAGACAGTTTCTTAGCATTATGGTTTATTGGGCTAAAGTCCTGGTTTCTTCCTCATCTCTATACACCAGCATCAGAAAACAACTTTGTTCCCCTCCTACCACCTCTCACCGCTCTCGCCCAGCGATCCTAGCACCTCCAGGATGATGTGGCGGCGCTCGGCATCCGAGGCACGACGCAGCTGGCAGGTCAGCGCCTCGGCCACGCCCACTTCCGCCAGGGCTTCCCGCGCAGTTTCTGAAAGTGGCCAGGGGGAGGGGCCATTTCAGACCTGGATTCACACGGCTCCTGGCTAGGCCTGGCTAACGGCACGTCAGGCGTGGGCTAATGCCACTTTAGACAGACAGTAAACAATCCACTGTTGGCGATATTCCTCTTGTTGCCTGTGGTTTCATTCCCAGCTAATCATCCCGGAAGCGCTGGTACTCGTCACTTTAGTACCATTTATTCTCCTCATTACTGTTTCCTGCTGCTCATTTTAACATAAATTAAGGGTCTCTTACGGGTGCTACAGCCTTGGCTGCTATCCTGTCTGTATATCTGGCTATTCCCATATCACCCCACCAAACACACCACTGTGTCTATTTTCAGGCAGAGGATCCCTTTACAGACCAATCCTTCTTCACAGTTAAGTGAATTATCTATTTGAGCGGTTAACATGATTCACGAGGCTTTAGTGGGACGTCTTCCCGCATTGCAGGGAGAATCACAAGCCTGTTTCATTATGAGTGTAAGTGTGACCTCCCCCTTCAGACATTATTTGTGGGTTTTACTCATGCAAATGCATTCATGCTTAGCGGTAAACAAATTAGCAATAGCTGATCAGGAAGAAGCCCTTAATTTGTATAAAAAAGCTCTGAGATATATAATTTTATTATAAATTTCTGTAATATCCACAATTATATATTCTTTGTCATGGTTTTCGTAGAGCCGTGTTTCCTGTCATCACGCCTCCGAGCCGTGGGGTGATGTTGGGACTCCCCTTCTATTCCTGGGCTGGGGGGGGGGGGGGTTCACTGCTCACCCATCTCGGCGAGGTTACAGAGAGCCAGCAGGCACACGTTAACCAGCAGATCGTTCTCGGGGTAGTCCTGCATAATGGCCACCAGCCGGGGAATGACTCCATTCTGCACCAGGTAATCCTGCTGAACCACTGAGAGGGGGAGAAGCAGAGGACAGACACTGCGGCCTCATGCCACAATAGTGAATGCTCACACCACAGCACCATGTACAGCTTAAATGTGCTGATCACTGATAGTCTGACATGCTCTCCAGATGGTAGTGTACTTTAGTGCCTTCATATGTTAATCTTGCCCACAAATGGCTCTCAGCCTTTGGGGCTGCCTTTCCTGCTAACAATTTTTGCTAATGCTTTACATTAATTGCATAATGCGTTTATAAAGCATTCATAGATCATTCATAAGCAGCATGTAAGTATACCTTAACATCCTAACTTGCATTTACAGCTTTAATACTCTTTAATAAAAAACATATGATTATACAATTATAATGTTTGTTATTAATGCATATTAAAACTGTTAAGGCATGTTAGAATGTTAAAGTATCCTTACATGCTGTATATGAGCGTTCTATGAATGCACTGAATGTTCTATGAATGCATTATGAAGGTAGAGTTAATGTAAAGTGTTACCTAATTTTTCATTCTAGAAATTTTACCAAATGTAACAGATGGAAAGGTTGGGGGTTCAAGGCTGCACAGCGCGTTTGAAGTATACACACATAGCACATAAAATAAATATTATTTTACAACCCTGTTTCCATACAAGTTCGGAACTGGGTAAAATGTAAATAAAAACAGAATGCAATGGTTTGCAAATTAAGTAATCATACATTTAATTGAAAAGAGAACAAAGACAACATAGCAAATGAGAAATTTTATAGGTTTATGATAAATATTTGCTCAATTTAAATTTGATACCACCGACAACAGCTGGACAGAGGCAATAAAAGACTGTAAAAGTTGTGCAAATGCTAAAACAAAAAACACGGTTGAATATCTCAGTACTAATTAGGTTAATTGGCAACAGGTCAGTAAGATGACTGGGTCTCCAAGAGAGGCAGAGTCTCTGTGCAGTGAAGATGGGGAGAGGTTCACCACTCAGTGAAAGACTGCATGGGCAAATAGTGCAACAATTTCAGAATAATGTTCCTCAACGTAATATCGCAAAGAATTTGGGAATTTTATCATCTATGGTACATAATATCATTAAGAGTTTCAGAGAATCCTCTGAAATCTCTGTATGCAAGGCTCAAAAAACAGTATTGGGTAGCCGTGATCTTTGGGTCCTCAGGCGGCACTGCATTAAAAACAGTATTGGGTAGCCGTGAT
>JAODKC010000114.1:1123145-1147345 GCA_026777985.1 Mormyrops attenuatus
AACAGTATTGGGTAGCCGTGATCTTTGGGTCCTCAGGCGGCACTGCATTAAAAACAGTATTGGGTAGCCGTGATCTTTGGGTCCTCAGGCGGCACTGCATTAAAAACAGTATTGGGTAGCCGTGATCTTTGGGTCCTCAGGCGGCACTGCATTAAAAGCAGTATTGGGTAGCCGTGATCTTTGGGTCCTCAGGCGGCACTGCATTAAAAGCAGTATATTCTATTTTGTAAATCACTGCTGGCATCAAATTCAAACTGAGCACATATTTGTCATAAAACAGTATAATTTCTCAGTTTCAACATTTGGTCTTTGTTCTATTTTCAGTTAAATATGGGTTTATATGATTTGTAAATCATTGCATTGTCTTTTTACTTATAGTTTACACAGCGTCCAAACTTTTTCAGAAATAGGGTTGTATTATAGAACAATATTTTTCAACATTAATCATATTAAAAGGATGTTTTCATGCTGACACAGACAGAACCGTTGTTAAAATGTAAAACGTGGAAATAACATTCTATTAATGTTACAGTAAGAATGTTTTTGGGCAACTTTGAGAACACCTTCACGTAACATTGGCTAAAGTTTTGGGAATGCTCCGTTAGCTGGGTTGCTCCCAAGACCTTGATGTGATCAAATGGGTCATGATCCTCGGGCCGACTTACTGTTATCAAAGCAGATCCTGCCGATGGCGCGTCCTGTGTGCAGCAGCAGCTCCTGGTCCGAGCTCTTCAGCAGGGGTAGTAGGGCAGTCACGAGGCCAGCCTCAATGCAGCGCTCTCGTACCGAGGCTGAACACGCCAGAAAAAAGTCCTGAGGTCCCTCAGTGGTCCAGACCTCAGTAATGTCCCTCACTGCTGGCTGACTGGCACTCCTCTCTCTGTCGCATCACGGATCGCACAAGCCAGAAACCTCTCTCATGTTATTTAATGCCGTGCTGCTGGAAAACGCAGGGCACATCCACTGCTCTGTGATACCTGCCGAGACCATACAGCTAACTTGCCAGTCAATCACTGTCAGTGATGTGATTTTCTGTTTCGGAGCAATTTGAGATCTGTGTCACCAGGGAAAGCTGGTGACATGTCATGGATTGGTGACAGGCAGAGTAAGCGCCTTTTTTAACTAACAAAAAAAGGACACGTACTGTCGTAAAATGTATTTTATAGAGCAGAATCTATGAATGTATTATGAATGCATTAGTCAGACTACTCTACCACTCAACTTCTAAAAGTCATTTAGAGGCGCTTATCCTGATCGGAATCAACTTTGTTATTTCACTATGTTTTCCTGCACCTATTTTACTTTAGAAAAATGTGGTTTACGACAGCTAGCTACGTAAGTAAGCAGTTTAAGACTTGTGGCTAAAACTACCCTTATTTGTAGCCTCAACAGAACTTATTTGTAAAAATATTCAAACAATTGATCAGCATTTGCTAAACAAAGCCAAAGGACTACAAAATTTTGTTTTGTGTCACACACTGTTGCTTTTCAGCTATCAGTAAGTCCCCCATGAAAGAGGATTATATCTGTACAGTCAAAAGTGGAAAATTCTCCAGTTTGTTCATTGTCTTTTTGTCTCTGTCTGACACTTTAACGCCTGCGAGAAGTGGGGCAAGATGGGTTTAATGTACAATGCTGACACATGCGAAAGGCAAAAGAAAAGCAAACTGGTATGAATATAAAACCAGTACTATCTCTTTTGCTTGATAGGCCCTGGACCTCCTCGACCCTGCACAGGAGAAGCGGGTATAAAAAATAGATGGATGGATGATGGATCTCATTTGTTTTGTGTTTGTCTAGTAAGTTTTTTTGCTAAGTTTGAATGACAGAGTTTATTTCAGGTCTTGTCCCTCAGACCAGTCAGTGGCAATACCTAACATGAGATGTCAGAGACTTTATGGGTAATCCTGTGCCCCTGCGACACCACGCAGGTTGTTGGTGATGCCCTCACCTTCCCTGGCCAACTCGGCCACCACCAGGGTCACCTGTGATGTGAGGAGGCTCTTCTTCCTCAAGGTCTGTGCTAGTGACGGAAGAATCCCACTGGCAGCTATCTCCTCTGGAGCTCCCTTGCCTGTAAAATGCAGAGGACCGCTTGGCTGCCTTTATATTTGCCTCCTTAAGAGAAAAACGAGTGTCACACAGTCATGGGAAGTAAGGCTGCTTATCCCTCCCCCCTGGTGGTTAAGCAGGTACGCAGGCGCGAGATGAATGCAGATGAAGCAGCTGCCACCATCGTTACTTTGAACCGGGAAGATCAAAAGGCCAACCCTGCATCGACCTGCGGCAAATTTTCCAGGCAGCTGCTGACGTTTTCTCCTCATCTGACTTTTTTCGGGTGTGTGGGATGCAGAGAGGAGGCGCCGTCCCTCCCTTTCTCAGCAGCTGGCCTAGCACCAGCTGTCCTGGACATGAGGAGCCCAAAATAAAGGAGAACATGCCGGGGCGGGACTTTCAAGGGAGCTCAGCAAGTAGGGGGACAGCGGCAGATGGCAACCATGACACTGGGCCAAAGGGAACGCTGATGTTATAGGAAGTTTCTCTCAAAATTGTCATCCGGCACTGAGGAGGCAGCTAGAGCTGTCAGCGCAGGCCTCGTTGCCATGGCAACGTCCCCTTACTCAGGAATGAGGGACGTAGAGCGGCTCGTGGCACTTCAGGATGACATCGATGTCGTCCCGTCCGCATTGAGAGGGGGACTAATTAACACACTTAATGAAATGAAAACCCATTACAGGTAAACGTGCAATTTCACGCTCAAGGCTTCCCCGGCTTCCTGGTTATTTATACTCTTCAGCATCTGCCCTGATGATGGTGCGTGTTTTAAGTATTTCATCCCTACTTTGCTTTTAGAAGCAATGCAGGGCTCATAACAGGCCGGCCTGCAGAAAAATGCATGGTAACTATTCTGAATAAATAATATCTTTTTCCCAAACACAGATTCACAGGCTTCCGCAGTGAGCGACAGCTGTTCATATATGCATGTTCGCAGGTCATTGTGCTTGAGCCGAAACCTTATTGGAACATAACGACCTCGCTACCTAAGCTGACTCTTACTGAAGTCATCTAGTCTTTGCCGGCCTCTGGGTACATTTTCGTTTTCAGGTCTGTTATACCAAAAAATGAGAATGAGAACTTCAGTGGAAGCAGAAGTGAGAGCCTTCGAACAATACGGGCTAACGTAATGCACCTATCCCGCCCTGATCCCATGCCTTGTGTCCTACTGGTAAAACTTGTTCCACCCCAGAATTATAGATTTCCAAACTACAGCACCGCATACACATTGGCGTCAGTGTGTCCGTGTGCATCTGTGTGTGGGTGTCTCTGCACGTGCAGCTGCATTGCCCATAGGGAGGCTAATCCGTCCAGGCACTCACAGCATATACTCCAGATAGACATGAAATCGGATTACCGTCTCTGTGTTCCCAATCCACTGCCTGGCTGCTTTTCTGGCTGCTCACTTCCAGCCCGTATTTCCTCCAAATTCTAATCAGGATACAGTGGCCCCATTGGGACGTTCCCAGAAAAGTGCTCTACACTCTTTGCTGTACACAGTGCTGTGGAGGGAACTACTGGGTGAAACATGCTGCTCCCCTCTGCATGCAGCTCCAAGCGCAAACTGACCCGAAACTCTTATTTAAAAGCCCATTGAGCCGCAGGGCCCCTGGTGAGTGTATCTCATGGGAGGGGTAGGTGGGGGCGTGTGTCTAATGTGATCCGTGGCCTCGTAGCAGGACACTCACGCTTTTCTTGGAGTGCAGTAAGCAGGATGTCTAAATGGGGCTTGAGCTCCTCATCTATGAGTTCGGTGCTGACAGAGATGGCTTTGAGGGCGTTAATCAGGGAGTCTGTAACAGAGAGAGAGAAGGGAGTCTGTAACAGAGAGAGAAGGGAGTCTGTTCACGGCTTCAGATCAGCCTGTTACGGATCCCAGCTCAGAAGGATTCTACTTCTGCTTATCTACACAAGAAGCTTTCGGAGGACCAATAACTCATAAGTCCATGAAAAATTAGCAGATAGGCGGCAGGGCTAATACCAGCATCACAGGGACTTGTGCCAGTAGCATTAGTAGGCTGGTAAAGCAAAAGCCATCTGAACGTTCTCTGGAGAACATTCTGGCAGTTCAGCCCCAGCCTGAGGGCTAATCTAGATTGACAAAAATGGCATTATAGCCATTATAATCTTAATCCCAAGAGTCTCATTCAGTTGCTCTATACATTTAGCATAGTGCCTGGTATATTAAGTACATAGATAAGTAAGTCGCAGACTAGATTGATTCTAGCGCTTCAGGGGAGGCAGACTGGCAAGAGATTGAGATCAGGCCTGGGCCCTGGGCCATAGTGCTGGCATTGCGCATGCTCAGTGACAGACCTGGGCCCCGGGCCATATGCTGCATTCCATTTACCTCGGAGGTCAGAACTGGGAATGATGCACGAGTTAACAGCGTTCCAGTGAAGCAAGTCGAAAGCCATTTAGCAATACCAGGGACCTGTTTCAAAAAGCAAGATTTCTTGCTTTCCCGGATAACTTGTTGGATTTAATTTACCCCATTTTAAATGGCCTTTATCTCCGTTGACTCACATTTAGCCCAGACTTCATTAAATCCGACAGGTTATCCAACTAAGCAAGAAATCCTCCTTAATGAAACAGGCCCCAGTTCTAGCCTGGTTAATTGTTAGCAATATCAGTGGATAACTACACATTAGGTGGTATTTTGCACATAAAAACACCAGAACAACACGTCCACAGATAGCAGTTGGACAGTACTGTGTGTACGACCGACTTAATGAGCCACAAATAAGACATGAGACAAATAAGTACGAAAAATCAGTATATACCTACAGCTTTCATTTCTGTTAATAAAGGGCACAGCCATCTTGAATTCTGAGGTTGGGGTTCTGTAAATTCTTCTGACTTCACAAGTCGGAATTACGATTTCAGTGGGCGTTCCAGCTGAAATTTCTGACTAGGAACTCGGAATTTACAAGTTATGAGTTCAAATGGAACGCAGCAATAGTGCTGGTATTGAGCATGCTCAGTGACAGGCCTGTAGCTGTCATGTAAAAGTACTTTTTCATTCTGGCCCTTTAGTACCTGCTGCAAATAAGGCAGACTAAGTGACAAGGGCCCTGAAAAGTGTAAACATACCAAAATCTCTAGCAGCACCCTTGTCTACGTTTGCAGCTCATTGGGGAAGCTGGGAAAGTTTTGCACCTTAATTAAAGTGCAAATTTTACAGTACATATTATAGCTAAGAAAAACAATAAATTTGAAGTAATTCTAAGAGAATTATTTCACTTCATTAACAAAGTAATAATGTGTTGATCAACATTTTAAACATTACATACTAGATTACTTACGTGGTTGAATGCTTTAAACATAATTCCATAAAAGGCAAAAACAACATCACAAGAAACAGGAAAATGGGGCAAGGATTTCTCATCTGCATTTACTACTTACAAATAAAACCTAAACAAGGTTTTCCATGAGGGTGGATACATTTTAAGATCTCCCTGGGACACAACGACAGACGCAAACAACATTACAAACATTACATGGCAGCTGGCCATTTCTGCATGGATTGTTGAAGTACACATCAGCTGTAGAGTTGGGGATCTGACTGAATCCCATTCTGTGGCCAAGACCTTACCTATAACAGATTATAAAGTGTCAAAAGTAAAAAGCTCTCTGATGATCCCCTATGCCAGTGTTTCCCCATCTGGTCCTCAGGGACCCCCAGACAGTCCATGTTTTTGTTCCCTCCCAGACAGCCCACAATTTTGCTGCCTACCAGCTCCTGTTAGAGCAAAAATGTGGGCTGTCTGTGAGGGAGCAAAAATATGGACTGTCTGGGGGTCCCAGAGACACGGATTGGGAAGCACTACCTTAAGTTAATAGACAGTCCTACAAAGTTCTCTTCTTGGGCCTCTGCTCTTCCAAAAAAACAGCATTTTCCACTAAGTTCACCTGTAATTATTAATAACACTAACATCTCAAAGAAAAATGCTAGCCACCATAAAAGGTTAGAAAGTCACTGAGGTTAGCCAGATGCAGACCACAACCTTGACTGCAGTATGTAGGACGCTGTTAAATGTTAAATAATAAATGTTAAATAATACACTGAAATTCCATTGAAAGTAAATAATTTAAATTTTAATTTAAACTACTGAAAATTAATGTCTAATAACCACTTATATGGGGCTATTATAAGGCAGATGTAGCACAGATTATATGATAGGGTGCACATTGGACCTGAGCTGCATGTGTATGAATTTGGGGAACAGTATTGCCATTATCACCCTTGGCAGGATTCGATGCTGAAGGTCAAGAGATTTACTTACGTTTTCATTATAATGACGCACAGCTGAAGGTGACTTTAGTTAAGCCCCTAATTGCAGCCTACAAGCATTAAGTTTTATACAACAGCCCTTGAGTGCGAGGGTACTGCTCCTTGATAGCTACGAAGACCAGCTGCGACCTGAGGCTCAAATGAGCCGCCACTGCATCTTCATGCTGTTTCCGCCTTTATTCCCCCTTCTGATTTTGCCCCGTTTGTCCCATAGTTTGTAAGGCTTATTTATTGATGCTCGTCTTTCTTCAGTGAGCTGTCCTTGTTTATGTTTCACACACAGTCTATTGCTTTTTCTCACTGGTTCCCCTTCCTAGGTTATGGGCTATAAAAGACATAGAACCTGCACATCGTGGGACCTGGGAGCAGCAGATCGCGGGACCCGGAACGAGCAGGCCAAGGGCCCAGAGACAGAACATCAGCCAACACTTCAGGAATTCTTAGCTGCCCGGTATGTGAAAACATGTCAGTCATTTAGAATCGATTTAGAGAACCTTAAATATAATGTATCATTTAATATTAATAATGACAACCATGACCCCCTGTCATCAGTGGCAGTGGGATGAACAATACAAGCATGAAGAAAACAAGCCTTAGAAGAAATAAAATAAACAGCATTTATCAGCATTCACAGACATCACAGTAATAACGATTTCAAAAGAAAGATTACAAACCCATAAATGAGGGGCCGGTCTCCCATTGTCACCGACAGACACACTGAGTCCCCCTTGTGCCCTATAGACCAGAGCCGCAGGTTTCAGACTCCCTGATTTTTGTGCAGATAAGCAGCGGTCAGGGAACACTTCGACATTTCAAACGTGAAACTGCATTTTCAGTCCCAGATACTGATTTCTTAACAACGAAAGGGATTTTAAACGGAAAATCATTTTTCTTGCATTGCTCGTTGTTCCTTTCTTGTACTTTTGCCCCTGGCAAAGTCAAAATCATCTTCCTCATCACCCTCCAACTCGCAGGGCTATAGAGCGCGAAAGCATCCCTCTCGGAACGAGGCAGAGCCCCGTTAAAGGACACAGAGCATGGAGAGGTGGCAGGGATAATCCCCAATAAACAGCATAGAAATAGACTCTCTAGGGCGGGTCAGCGTACCGTGAGGATGACAGGTTCCCCTCACACACCCCATGCCTCCCAGCTGAGAGCTGACTGCCCCTTGAAGGATCCCCACATCCCACGCCATCGAAGACAAGCTTGTTTTTCTAGCAGCTCCTCTGTGAGTCACACTTGGCTCCCCGCTCAGCCTCAGCCTGATGGGGGGACTCCCAGTTGTAACATTTATCCATATGAAGTTCCTCAGATTGACCTTTAAATACTGGAAAAGCTTTGGTTCCCCCAGGATCCATCCCAGTCCCAGCACATGCCTCTCCCAGCCTGGCATTGCCCAGACGTCCCAGAACAGACACAAGACCAGACACAAAGGGTCTGGGGAAAGGCACCCTACTTACCCATGATGCAGCCACCTCCTGTCCCTCGGTGAGAGTGCTCCTGGTGCGCGCGTCCTGGTGTTTGTTGGCTGTTGTTGTTTGTATGCGTGTGTGTGTATATGTGTGTGTTTGAGAGAGTCCCAGCAGAGGCAGTGGGCAGCCTTCAGGCCAAGTACGCTCTCGCTCCCAGATCCACTCCTGCCAACTGAACTGTCAGCATCTGCTGCTGTCGTGCTGTTATGCTCGTCGTCCACAGGCTCTGCCTGGCCCTCTCTCTCTCTCTCTCTCTCTCTCTCTCTCTCTCCCTGTTTTCTGTGCCTCTGTCTTCCCGCTTTTAAGTGCCTGTCTGTCTCTCTGTTTCCCACTTTCACTGGCCTCTCTCTCCCTCTCTAACTGTTCCTATCACCTCTTGCTCACCCATCCCAGCTTTATCTCTCTTTCTCTCTCTCCCCCCTCTTGCTCTGCACCATCGCACTCTAAATCCCAAATCTCCCTAAAGCTCCTCAGCTCCAGCAATCAGTCTCTTGAAAACAGACATCGAAACCCAGCACCAGTCAGAGAACATCAGTGACCAGATGGGCTTGGTGCCCTTTCCTCTACGAGTTTTATCTGGTGTTGAATCAGGACACTGCAGCTAGTTCCTGCTGGACGGATCCACGGTTATGATGCTTATACTTCCAAATATTAAGTTTTAACTCTGGGTGAGAAACCATCATCTATGAGGCTAGAAACTGTAGTCAAATCTAGCAGGATGGCTCAGTGGGTTCTATCGCTGTCTCACACATCCAGGACTGCCAGTTTGAACACCCTCAGTGATGTCTGCGCAGGTCATAGGTTTTTTTTTTTCCCAAGATGCTCCGCTTTCCTCCCACGGTACAGAAATAGGAAATACTGGTGAGCTGGCTGTTAGCATGTGGGTACTTTATGACAGGTACTCTGTCCATATGCTGCCGTATAACCTTTGCCTTCGGGATCACCATGACCTTAAGAGTAGAAGTGGTTCTTGTTATTTTAAAAACATCCACCCTGCATCCCTCAAAATAATGCAAGTTCTGATGTCAGATTTTAAAAGATGTGCCAACCGAACTGGCTTTATATCCATACGGACAATTTTGATGGGTAAATTTAGAAGCTGCAGTGTTTCATGTAATTTAACCAGATAGCAACCAGGTGGCTGTATTTTTATACCAAGGATTTAAGTCACGGGTCACCGGCAGAGTTTATAATACACTACCTGGGTGTAATATTATGTATGTTCCGTACATAACTATATCGTTAGCTACTGCATAGCATAATTACTCAGAACGTAGCATTTCTAATTTGACCGCAGTTTGGGAATATGACAAAACAGATTCGTGGAAGAAAGTTTCATATGCTGAACCTCTTAATTATCGTGGCATGTATACCCCAGCCCATATGTTTACGCAACACACAGTCACGAATTGACCATTTCAGTGCATTCTTGTAATCGTTCCCTGCATGCAGATTATTTTATTCATAAGGGTATCGAGGTTATTTACAGTAATGGAATAAATAATCTCAATCACATTTCCTTTTTGCAGCAGCCTAAATGATTGCGCGTTATGTATGAAATTTAAGACAGAAATTCCCAAGCTCCTACTTCTGAATCTGTATGGCTGCTGTACTTTCGGAGTGATTTAAGGATACTCTGTGCCACCCAGTGGCCAGCTCCTACCATGACAGGTTAATAGACTGAATCTGCGCATGCGTACCCACGCTGCATTCTGACCTTTTACCACGTGTTCTTTCCCGCGACCGGGAATGCGCGCTGTTGCTGGACCTGCATCCCTTCAGGGGAGGTGGACGTGATAGAAGCGGGAAGCAGCGAGCCGCTTTGCAGATATAAAAATGTCTAAACAAAGCAGCATTTTCAACTTTTTCACCAAGTCTCCACCCTTGGTTAGTAAAGTAAAACCCAGCCCGTCTCCTACAGAAGCGGACCTGCCGTCTTCCGTACCCAAGTCTAACAGTTCTCCGAAAGAGGATGCGAAGCAGGCGCCTTTACAGAACACTAAAAAAACCCAGCAAAAATTGGGCAAAACGCCGGTTAAGGGAGGCCTCAGCGGTTTCTTCTCTGAGAAAAAGTCTTCAGATAAAGAAAGGTAATGGGTGGGATTGACACGATGCTTCTTGTTTGGGGTTTCAAATTGACAAGATATACATATATGTAATATGTTTATATTTGTAATATCTGATGCTTTGCAAGTTTTGCACTTTTGACGGACTGCCTTATTGTAACTGCAGGTATTTATCGGTGCCTTATTTAAACAGAATATTTCGCCTTAAACATAAATCTGCGTCATGTTTTGTGGATCTGTGGACTCATCCTGGCTGCCGTATTTGTATCGAGTGAAGTAGTTTAGTTAAAGAACCGCTGTGCTCCTGTAGACATATCGGTACCGTGTTCCTCACCATGATAAAGCTGTGCAGCTTGTGTTCAGCGGCTTGGCGAGGGTCGCGCCTGCGCAGTAGTGTGGCGGGAAGCCGCGATACCTGACACCAGCTCGCGCGAGGGTCGGCGCCCCCACTGGACTGGATTCTCTTTTGTACCGTTGGATAGTCGTTGGTTACTCGGAAGTGACTATCGTCGGCGAGTCTTGTTTGTTAGAAAATGTGCTTGTGGGACATCAATACGCTGACAATTTATAAAACGTGGAACAGCAGTATAATTATCTGGACCCCGTATTGTTAGCAATATACGTAAAGGGCGACCTGTGCGCTCCGTTCCTGTCATTCTATGCCAGTCATTAACAGAGGTACCCGTAACCCCTCCCACAGCTCAGCGTGCACGTTCACTGCCGGTAGCCTGGTATGGACCAAGCTGGAAGGGCACCCCTGGTGGCCATGCATGGTGGTGCCCCAGCCTCTCACGGGGCAACAGATGCGGGGCCGCGGTCGTGACCAGCGCCTGCACGTCCATTTCTTCGATGAACCTCCGACTCGGGGGTGGGTCAGTGTTAAATATGTCAGGGACTTCCAAGGTGAGTATTGGAGTCGGAGTCAGGGATGGTGTACTTGTGGGGGAGGGGGGTTAAGTTTTTAAAATGGGTGTTAGGAATATATAAGAAATGTTAATGTGGTTTTGATTTAATAATTTGTACAGATTGCTGTGCAAAATGTCCCCGGTTCGTAGGTTCAGATAGTGCCGATGCGAAGAGTGGGGGCATGTTCTTCAGCGGGAAACCGGTGATTCGTCGGGCAATGGAGCTGGCGGATCTCGCTCTGGCCGACAGTCCGCAGAAGCGACTAAAGATGGCCATCTGCATGGATCCTTCTGAAGATGAGGATGAAGAGGAGGATATGGAGGTTAGCTGCTCAGTTTAGTAGATCTGAAGTTTTAGGTGTTTCTGTGTATTGTGGGAATTTATACAATATATTCACAAAGCAGGTAAAGTCCAGTCAGTATATGGATTGTTTATTCATGAGAAGTTGGAAGTCATGGTAGTTACTGGTATATTAATGTGGACTAATTTGTATAATTTCCTCTCTAAAGCTAGAGAAGTCAACTCCGACTGATGCAGATATGACTGAGGGGGAGGAAGAAGAAGTAGTGAAGGCAAAATCCAGCCACCGCTTTTCCAAAAGGAGAGGAGGGGTGGAGCAGAAATCCAAGCGTCGGCGCATTATTGTAGCATCAGATAGTGATGGTTCTGATGAAGAATTCAAGCCGGAGCCCGCAGGGAGCAGCAGTGAGGACGATGAAGCGGCTAGCAGCGGAGTAGAGGAAGGAGAGGAGAGCGAACCAGAACCAGAGTCAGAACCAGACAGCCCTGTTAAGCCCGTCAAACGCAAGCGCCCTGCTGAGAAACCGACTAAAAGCAACCCCCCTTCCAAGGGATGCCCCAGAAAAACCCTTGGGTCCCCGTCCTTTGTCACAGCTGAGACCAAGTCAAGGCTGTCAGCCTTCTCAGCTCCAGAGACCTTTGAGAGCCAGAACAGTGGTGCAGGTGGGGGTGCTGGTGAGGGAAGCACCATATGGGACCATGAGAAGCTGGACTGGCTGCAGGATGGCAAGAGAAAGGACGCCAAGAGGCGCCGTCAGATAGAAGAGGACTATGACCCGACTACCTTGTATGTTCCAGAGGACTTCCTGAACAAATGCACCCCTGGCATGCGACGCTGGTGGCAGCTGAAGTCTGAGATGTTTGACACTGTTATCTTCTACAAGGTGGGAAAGTTCTACGAGCTCTACCACATGGATGCCGTCACTGCGGTCAACGAGCTGGGTATCACCTTCATGAAAGGCACATGGGCACACTCTGGCTTCCCTGAAATTGGCTTCGCCCGCTTCTCAGATGTCCTAGTGCAGAAAGGTTACAAGGTGGCCCGTGTGGAGCAGACTGAGACACCCGAGATGATGGAGGCACGCTGCAAAACCATGGCTCGGCCGACTAAGTTTGACCGCGTGGTTCGCAGGGAGGTGTGCCGAATCATCACCCGGGGCACTCAGACATACAGTGTTCTTGATGGTGTGCCCTCTGAGGCCCAGAGCAAGTTTCTGCTGAGTGTGAAGGAGAAGGCAGAGGAGGAGACCTCGGGCTGTCAGCGCACGTACGGAGTTAGTTTTGTCGACACGTCAGTGGGCCGCTTCCACGTGGGTCAATTCAGAGACGACCGGCACTGTTCTCGTTTCCGCACCTTGGTGGCGCATTTCCCCCCTGCACAGGTGCTATTTGAAAAGGGCAATCTGTCAGCAGAAACACGCAAGCTCATGAAGTCTTCTCTGGCCTCTGCCATGCAGGAGGGCCTCACACCAGGGGCTCAGTTCTGGGATGCCTCCAAGACCCTCAAGTTGCTTTCTGAAGAGAATTATTTTAAAGAGACTGGGACACAGGGTGAAGACGTTAACGTTCTCCCTGCAGTGCTCAAGGCCATGACCTCTGAGAGTGACTCACTAAGCCTCACCCCAGGGGATGGGTACGAGCTGGCCCTTTCTGCTCTGGGTGCCTGCATCTTCTACTTGAAGAAGTGCTTGGTGGACCAGGAGCTGCTGTCTCTGGCCAACTTTGAGGAGTACATCCCTGTGGATGTGGAAATGGAGCAGTCAGACAGCCCGTCTAGCTTCTTCACACAGACTCGCCAGCGCATGGTTCTTGATGGGGTGACTCTAGCCAACCTGGAGATTCTTCAGAATAGCTCCACGGGTGGCTTGGAGGGGACCCTGCTAGAGCGCCTGGACTCTTGCTGCACTCCCTTTGGAAAGCGGCTTCTGAAGCAGTGGCTGTGTGCTCCACTCTGCAACCCCTCCTCCATTGAAGACCGACTTAACGCTTTGGAGGATCTGATGGGTATGCCGGCTGAAACCAGCGAGGCTGGGGAGCTGCTGAAGAAGCTCCCGGACATGGAGAGGCTACTGAGTAAGATCCACAGCATGGGGACACCCCTGAAGAGCAAGGACCACCCTGACAGCCGAGCAGTCCTCTACGAAGAGATCACCTACAGCAAGCGAAAGATAGCTGACTTTCTGTCAGCCTTGGAGGGCTTTAAGACCATGCAGCAGATTGTGTCTGCCATGGAGCCAGTGGCAGAGGCCTTCCGGTCCAAGCTGCTCCGCCAGGTGGTGATCCAGAAAGCCAAAAATGAGGAGGGCCTCTTTCCTGACCTCTCGGCAGAACTGAGGCGCTGGGACACGGCCTTCGATCACCAGAAGGCCCGCAACACTGGCGTCATCAGCCCCAAGAGTGGCTTTGACCCAGATTATGACCAAGCACTGACTTGCATCAAGGACTGTGAGCGGGCCCTGCAGGAATACCTGGACCGGCAGAAGAAGCGACTAGGTTGCAAGAGCCTGACGTACTGGGGCACGGGGAGGAACCGGTACCAGTTAGAGGTGCCTGACAGTGTGCAAGAACGGAACATTCCTGAGGAGTATGAGGTCAAGTCTACAAAGAAGGGCTGGAAGCGTTATTGGACCCCAGAGATCGAGCGGCAGTTCTCAGAGCTACAGAGCTGGGAGGACCAAAGGGATTCTGCCCTTAAGGACTGCATGCGCAAACTGTTCTACAACTTTGACAAGAACTGCAGAGACTGGAAGATGGCTGTGGAGTGCATGGCAGTGCTGGGTAAGAGGAAACGAGTACCAGTGCTTACAGGCCGGATTTCTCCTTCACAACTTAGATGTGCATTTTGATACTGACCCAAATACAACCACTGACAGCAGGTGGAAAGTCATGTGATGACACACACACAGTTTTGCACCAGATGACTAAGGCAACTGCAGGCAGTTGCTGTTTATAGTGAATACATTTTGAGCAGTTTACCCCCGAAGATCTGTTTTTGTTCTCAACATTCACTGTAAGAAACATTCCTCAGCATGTAGATTAGGTTAAAGATGTACTTTTTCAGTTGACTTTTTTGCGGTATAATTCAATTCAGTTTATTTTTATATAGTGCCTTTCACAACAGTCGTCCCAAGGTGCTTTACATGGATGTGTTGTGATACATTGCAACATCATTAGAGTAATACAGAACAGGAAAAAGGAAAGAAAGAAATTAAATAAAGCCAGATGACAACAAGCCCACTGAACATAATGACTATACCACATCTGTTGAGTAACACTTGCTTTGTGTAGTTTTTTTCACAGTTGATTAAATGATTTGGTTTTTAATTGTAAAAGCTTGGACTCATTTCAGGTTCTTTTTGGTGGAATCAAACCTGTTTGGGCCACAATTTCACTTTCTTAGCTACAGTGCTGTTATATTTTGTGAGCTGGTGATAAAATGCAAGTTTCTTCTGGCTTTTAATGGGAATTAATCCCCCTTCCCCCCCCCATAGATGGGTTACTGAGCATGACTCGATACAGCCAAGGTGGAGATGGGCCCATGAGCCGGCCTGAGGTTCTGCTCCCATCAGAAGGCATGCAGTCTGTGCCTTTCTTGGATCTGAGAGGCTCCCGTCACCCCTGCGTCACAAAGACCTTCTTCGGTGATGATTTCATCCCCAATGATGTCTGTATCGGTTGCCCTGGCGATGATCCGGAGGGGAGTAATGCAACCTGTGTTCTTGTTACTGGGCCCAACATGGGGGGCAAGTCTACCCTAATGAGACAGGTATGCCCCCCCCCCCCCCATTGAATCATGGCCATATTGTATTGACAGTGAATTACCACTGTGTGCTTTGTGTCCTGTGCAGTGCGGCCTGGTGGTCATCCTGGCCCAGCTAGGTTGCTATGTGCCTGCGGAGAGCCTTCGCATGAGTCCCGTTGACAGGATCTTCACCCGACTGGGTGCCTCTGACCGCATCATGGCAGGTAAGCTTCAGTGTACAGCTGGGATGTTAGGGGTGAGCGGAGCTCTGGAGTTTACACCTGCTTTTTGTTCCAGGGGAGAGCACCTTCTTTGTGGAGCTGAGTGAGACTGCGAGTATCCTGCACCATGGGACCAGCCATTCTTTGGTGCTCCTGGATGAACTGGGTACATAGTTTTAATGTTTCTTTAATTTCCTTGGGATACAGGTATTTAAACAAATGTTTACCCTAAGTTCTTCAACATGCAATAAATGATAGCCTGACTCATGCTCTCCCTTCCTCGCTGTTGGCAGGAAGGGGCACTGCCACATATGATGGCACAGCGATTGCCAGCGCGGTGGTGAAGGAGTTGGCAGAGCAGATCTGCTGTCGCACACTTTTCTCCACCCACTACCATTCTCTGGTTGAAGACCATTCGCAGAATCCTGCTGTGAAACTAGGCCACATGGTGAGGCTGATCCACAGTATTATCACCATAGACCACTTATCCTGATCACCGTAATTCAGCATGTAAATCAGTCGCCCCAAAAGCTCTTGTGATTGTAGTGCATAGCCTGTACTCCCTTCCTGTCAGGCATGCATGGTGGAGAACGAATGTGAAGACCCCAGTCAGGAAACCATCACTTTCCTCTACAAGTTCATCACGGGGGCGTGCCCTAAGAGCTATGGCTTCAATGCTGCCCGGCTGGCCAACATCCCAGAGGAGGTCATTCAGCTGGGGCACAAGAAGGCCCGCGAGTTTGAGAGAAACACTGTGTCCCTCCGAGTTTTCAAGTACGTGCTGAGATTCCTTTTTATATGTACCAGTGTTCTGTCTGAGCTGACAGTCCCATTTGGTAGGGGTGGCATTTTCATAAATGTATAGTTTGGAGGACTATCTACTATTCGTATACCATCATCTGACACCTAAACTGAGACATGTGATGCAGGTAAATGAGGTCACTCAACAGGCACAGTGCTCCTTCAGCGTCAGAAATTAACAGGGCCAAAGGGCTAAAATGCCCCAAGAAATCTCAGAATGCCCCTAAAAACTGTGATCAAAGGGCAAGATTTCAGACAAAAGAAATAATTTACCAGTTTAGGCCAATATCTTAATCCTACATTAAGCCATTTTATTTTTATTCATTCCACTTAGAAATGGAAATTCTCTAACACGCAGTCATACAAACAGCCCTGTAGGTTACACTACGTATGTACATAACCTTATGTAACTAACTATGCACTACTATGTAACACTTATACCTGGTAGAGCCCAGTTTTAGTATTTAATAAAACCCATTTTTAATTTTTATAACCCATTTTTAATAATACCCATCACCTAGGGCTGGGCAATATACTGAATTTTCAGGGTATTTCAATATATTTTCAAAAGGAGATACAGGATAACACAATATATAATATTTATGTCGATGTACCTTTTAATGTGTGTACAACCATTCAATCGTTCCTGGTTTAAAACAACACAAGAGCTTCGGTCATGACGTTGCACGGACTCCTAGAATTCACAGCTTAAATAAAATTAGTCAGACGGGTAGTTGATGGAGGTTGATTTCATTAATTTTTCAAATATTTTCGGCTCACAGGCTAAAAATATAATTTGCGTTGATTATAGTATTTTGTTGAAGGGACTGGTTTGCCCTTACAGTTGTAAAAAACCTGCCTTTTTTTACAGACTTAACAGTTTCTAAGGATGTTTGTAAAGAAAAAAGAATGGCCGTTAGCTGCTTCGTTTGAAAGACTGAAGTAGATCTCACTTTATGAACTAATGCATGATACATATACAAAGGCTATTAAGAGCTGAATAGCCTAAATAGAGCAGTCACCTGCTTTCTCTCGCATACAGATGGTATTCTATACATGTACACATGACTGCATATTTCTCTGAAACAGTAGTATGATTATTTTTTTTTACTCATCTTGGCAAAAGGTAGTGATTGTCGCATGCATTAATTATTACTTTTAAAAAATGCCCCCATTTTTTAGACAGTGGGACCAAAAGTCGCCCCCCGTGTGTATATATGTATGTATGTGTATATATAAAAAAATTCTCTTCACCCTGCTCCCTGAATGCCAGTTAGTCTGATCAGCTGGGAAGCCATGAGAGTGTGCTTTATTCCTACAGAGATGTGTCAGTTCTTGCTCACCCTTGTTTTCACCAGGGAGCTCTGGCTCTTTGCAGACGACCCCAGTGCCGACCCTGGACGTTTCTCCACTTTGCTGCAGATGATCGGTGACCATTAAAGAGCGCGAGGGTTTGTGTATAATCGCAGTCGCTTGGTTCCCCCTCCCCCACCACCCCACCCCCACAGAAATTCACTACTGAAATGATCTAATAAAAGTTTATTTTTAAAAATGACCAGTTTCCTTTTACTTTCTAGGAAATTAAACCTTTTTAATTCATACTAGCATCTACATAATGGTTATTGAATACTCCACAATATATTAAGTCTAGATGTTATGGTACATGCATACAATCCAGGCTGTATGAGAACCCACAATCACCAATACACATGAATGAAAAAAGCTATGAAACTGTGTACAGCTGTATAGATACTCGTCTCAGCTTCAATATAGCAAGAAGCTCATTTTATATAATCTCTAGCAATGTATTTACATTTGTGGAAACCCCTGCCCCCACCCCGAGGATTTGAAACACTGCGCTTCAAATGCGAACATTTTCATAAGACTGATCTGGCTTTTGCGTTCCTTCCAAAGCGGTTCTGGCATCAAACCAACTTGCAGCTGAGGGAAGCTTGTACATTGCAAAAAGAATGTCTAGTCAAAACCAGTCTCATGAAAACAGTTAACCATGTTTTTATTTTCTTTGACAGTTAAAATCAGTAACATTGCCGGAAGAAATTAGTGTTGCTTTTTTGTTTTTTTTCTGTTTTTTGCCTTTTTTCCTGTGTTGTCATCATCCAAACTGTGTTATTCTCTTTCACAGAAAGAACTTAGATACTGGGACACAAGTACAATTACAGCAAGTCTAAGGGTGTGCTACTCAAAAAAAAAAAAAAAAACTTTATAAGAGACATTCAAGTACAGTAAGATTTGCTTAGAAATACAAAACTACATGAGAAAGCATTAAAATCATTTTTTTCCCATTTTCGTTTTTCTTTTTTAAAAAGCAGAAGTGCTAGGTCACATTTTAGCATACATATACCAGCCCAGCAGTTGCCAGGGTAGCAGTCTGGCCGCATCTGCTTCCTGTTCAGGAACACCCCTGGTGGGGGACTATGGCTCCGCTTGTTTCTGTACAAAGCTGCAGTTTCACTTTTCCCATCTCATCACCCCTGCTGGATTTAGGGGGGAGGAGGGGGGGGGTCTCAGAGGCAGTTCCCCTCTCCAAAAAGAAAAAGCCACCTTCCTGCGTTTTTCCAAATCCTGAGTCAACGTGTTAGTACTACTCTCTGCCGTTTACCTGTCGCCTTTTAACCCTTTGTCCGAACGTTGCAGGAACAGAAAAGAAGCACCGTATCCACCAACAGCTGAGCAGTGTTTCTCTTAAATAGATAAAGGGGTCTCCATTCAGATTGGGAGCAACTTGAATTGTCCAAGTTTTTTTCTCTCCTTTTATTTATTTATTTTTTTTAAGTCTAAACGTTTATTTCTAGTTTTCCTCCACATTTCTTACTCGTGGAGTCTCTGGGTTCGGGGAGTCAGAAGCTCAGTTATGCTGAAGCGTGTTGGACTCTATAGGAGGGGCAGAGTCGTACAGAGTGTCCGTATCATGAGTCGGCTCTCCCGCCAGCGTGCAAGGGTTTGACAACGTCCCGGCGCCACAGTCGCAGAAAAACCTAGGGGAGGGGGGCAGCACGTTACACATGTACTCTACACACTAAAGGAATGGGTAAAGTAACTCCTGCTGTAATAATGTAGCATCATCCTGTCCCATCCAGGAACCCCCACACACCCCTGTACCAACCTGTCATGCCGTATGAACTCTACATCGTGCCCCTGGTGGCACTTCTTGATGCAGTTCACACAGATGGCATTTCGGTCTGTGGTGTTACAGGTGTGACACCTGCGGAAGACGTTAACGAAAGGTCAGGGTTTTTGTCGAAACGTTGATGCGTGACGCCTGTAGTGGTGACCGTTACCTGTAGAAATCGTGCATTGGGTAGCTGGTATAACTGGAAATCTTGTACAGGCATTGACCCCTGCTTACAGCCTTTTCAATGGCATCTTGATTGTTAAGTATTTTGTTATCTGTGGAGTGATTAGAGCAGACTATAAACATACGGAAACATCTTGTAGTCCCTCCTCAGTGCGAAGTGTTAAAATGGCAGCCATGTGGATTCACACGATGGCTTTTGCTCATTTGCCTCTTTACCTTTCATCGTAACATTGACGCCAGATGCCAGAAACAGCCCTCCAAAGCGGTTGTTGAAAATCTGATTGCCTTCTAGGGTCGCTGTGGCATGATTCGTGATCTCAATTCCTGAGTCAGAAAAGATGAATGTATGTTTGAGATTGCACCACACCATTAGATTCTTACATGTTATACATGCATGACCTCCACAAAGGGACACCTTGCATCAGTAACAGTCTCTCCCTCCTTTCCAGTGTCTTCATCTCTACTCACCTGCGGCAAAGCCATCAAATATCCGGTTCTTGCGCAGTACGGGGTGGCTGTTGGTACTAATGAGAACGCCCGCCTGGGCATTCCTGAAAATGTCGTTCTCTTCCAACAGCCCTACAGACAAACAACACAGCGGGGTTGTTGTCACTGTTCAGCTCCAGCAGATGGCGCCCTGGTGAGCAATTAGTGCTAGGACAGTGTTTTCTCCCTCTACCAGTTCTGCCAAGCTAATGTAATCCAATACTGCAGCTTTATTTTTGCTTTCACCATTCAACTCACCAGCATTATACTCTGATGCTTAATATTTTTCTATGTTTGACAAATAGGAAATAGTAAGCTCTTCAAAAACTGGGAATTTCACATTATGCTGACAGGTAAACAAGTAAACAGCATTTTTAATGGGGACAAATTAGGGGTGGGTGCACCTTGGCAGTTCTTAGAGAATGCTTGCAAAATGTCTAGAATTGCTTTCAAAGTGCACTCATGTTCATCCATCTTGTTGACTGAGAGATCACAGTTCTATGAAAACTATCGAGTTCAAATAATGAGCTTTAAAAGACCAATCTTCTTAGTGTTGCACCATGAAGAGGACTCAAAAATAAACACGCACTCACAACCAACAGGATGTCTGGAATGAGACCTGGAGAGCCATATTTAAAGCTATGGGGGTTTTTGCATGCCATCTACAGTCGTTTCTCCTAAATGTACCTCGTCCTCCGTTGAATATACAGATCCCACCATCTCTGCCATCGTGAATTTTGTTCCTGCGTAGTGTGGGGTTGCTGTCGGTCTTTATCCACACTCCTGCCATGGCGTTGTCAAAGATCTCATTGTCCTCAATGAAGCCCAATCCTGTGAGAGAAGTGCCAGACAGATCAGACGGTTCCTCCATTTTTTGGCTACAGTGTAGCTTGTGAGACACTTTGGAAAGTCAGCATAAGGAGGCACTGTGGAGTACAATGCTGGACAACGGGGCTCTTACAACCCATTTGTTAAGCCAGCAAAGGGCAGTTGTGGTTTCACACAATAGAACTTTCTTTGTTCTCAGGAAGTCTCCTGTTATGCAAACAAGCTACAGGATGTGAGATGCAGTCCAGGGTGATGGACAAACTCCGGTTCCTTACCAGAGTTGTATACTAAGATGCCTCCATTCTGCCCACCCCAGATCTTGTTCCTTCTGATCTTGGGGTTGCTACCAGTCCTATATAAAACCAAAAGGACCAATAAGCTCCATGCAGGAAATAACTTGAAAACATATTGTGTGCAGGTATTTACAGTTCTTCTCAGTCAGCTGTCCCACATACACAGCTGCGTAGACCTCATAATAGCATACATTCCTTACTTTGCAAAACATAGAAAGAATTTGTGTGTGTTATCTTTTATCTGAGGGCTAGCCTTCAATCACAGCATGTTCAGAATGGGGGTGCCTCCCATCAGACACTGTGCCAGTGCTCTACCTGATGCTGTGGTGTTCGGTGCTGTTGCTGAGTCTGGCTCCAAACTGATAGCTGACTCACCTTATCTGGACTCCAGAGTACATGTGATTGTAGATGTCATTATCCTCTAGAACTCCATGACCGTTGTCATAGAAATACACCCCAACCTGTTTAACAGATTCAGCTACAGTTTCCATGGGACAATACACTTCATACATTTACATTCAGACCATTAGGGTAAATCATGGTACTAATGGTAGCGTCGCGAGTGTTCGCCTTCGCACCTGCTTGCCGCTGTGGATCCGGTTCCTCCTCAGGACGGGCGTGCTTCCTGTCGTTACCCACACCCCCGCCAGGGTGTTGCTATACACCTCATTTTCCTCAATCACTCCCTGGCCCTTTTCATGCTGGATGGGGTGAGGAAAACTAGTTATCCACATTCAGTCCCCTGATTTTTGCTAGTCACCCTCTTTGGCAAGTGTTTTTCTCTGTGATCCAAGTGTATGCCATATGGGAGACTGCTCCGAGCCACCTGCAAGGCTGTGTGTGCTGTCTGTCTGTCCTCCTCACTTAGGGCACACAGTATCTTTGCAAGTAAGTACATTGCAAAAAACCCGCCCTCCTATAATCTTCTCCTTACGCTTTTCTGTTTGTTTAATTAAAATTAAAATTAATTTACTGCATTAAAAGGCATTCTCTGCAAATGCTTTTTGTGTGTGTGTGGGTGTGGGTGTGTGCACGTGCGAACCAAATGTCCCCACAATGTGATAAATCATTTTTATGTCCCTGCAATATAAACCTGTTTCATTTTTAAAAATCTGTGAATGCAATCAAAAAATAAAAAATAGCCAAGTCTTGTATTTGATTGGTTACTTATGGTTAAGGTTAGGACTGGGTTAAGGATAGGGTTATCATAGTTAGGATTAGGGTTATGCCCATAGAAATGAAAGGAAAGTCCCCACAATAACAGGAATATATAAACTGTGCATGTGTGTGGGTGTGAGAGAGAGCAAGGAGAGAGGCTGGCTTGCTCACCACATAGATTCCCCCATGCTGTCCATCATGGATCTTGTTGTGGCGGACGATGGGGCAGCTGTTGGTCCGGATCTGGATGCCCGCCAGGGCATTGCCGTATATATCATTGCTTTCAATGAGACCTCTTCCATCACCAAATATGTACACACCACCTTGGTTGCCGTTGAAGATGGCATTTCCTCTGAATTTGGAAAATGGATAAGAGACATTGAAATCTAAGCTGACATTTCACAGGAGGTAAAAAATATACTAAATCAATCATATGCACATTTGAGATATGTGAATTTCTCGTTACAGAACTGCATTCAACGAACAGGAACCAAAAGTCACTTAAACTTGATATTGAGTAATGCCACAACACCACAAGTCAGATAAATAACAAGGTGCAAAGATTTTTAGGATACCAGCAATGTTGCAAGCAACAAGGCCACATCCTTCAGAAAAGCTGTACCCTGTTCCGTCACATCTACCAACCTAATGGTGGGGTCGCTGTTGGACGTGATCCACACGCCAGCAAAGTTGTTTGCATAGATCTTGTTTTCGATGAACTGGCCACGGCCCTTCTCGTGCACGTAAATGCCCCCCGTCTGGCCATGGTGGATCTCGCAGCGCACCACCGTCGGGTTGGCATATGCCTTAACCTCAAAACCTGCTATGCGGTTCCTGTGGATGTTGCAGCTTTCAAAATAGCCCTGTGGGGGGAGACAGAGAGCCATATTTTGAAAGAAAGCTGTCGTATGCAAATAGCAATGCAGATAATACATACGACTACTGTTTAAAAATACCATCTTTACATTGTGCCACTCTTAATACAACAGGGACAGCTGTCAGTTTGCTCAGACTAAATTTTAGAGGAAAGAGACAAGCTGAACCGTAAACGCACTACAAGCACCGTTGTGAAGTGAAGAAACACAGCCTCCCCTTACACATTCTGAAGCAATAAGAGAAATCTGTTTAAAGGACGCTACCATGCCATGGTCAAAGGTGAAAACCCCCACGTCTCTGCCATGGTGGATGTGATTCCGTCTGATGATGGGATTGCCATGGTTTTTCACCCAGATGCCAGCTAGTGCATTGTTGGAGATCTCATTGTCTTCATATATGCCCTGAAAATGGTGGAACAAAGGAGACACCAGGGTTCAAACAAAGCATCAAACAGAGAATACTGTTTGCATGCTGCATGCTCAGACAGGACCCTGCACTGGTACAGAATATGGCCATAACCCTTAGCTTTATCACTGGTTCGTCTCCAGTTAAAACAGATATTTACCTGCGCGTGGTCCGTGATGTACAGGCCCACGTTTTCACAGTCGCTGATGTTGCAGTGCTTGATAGTTGGGCACGCCCCTTGGCCGCTAACACAGACCGCCGAACCCACTGCAGTGGCAGGACAAAGCATGCCCTATCAGGTACTGTGACACATCCCAGAGAAAGGCGAAACGGGACCATTAATAAGACAGGCACCAATCAGGGCTCGCAAAGCAAGTGGCTCACCTGTGCAGGTACTGCGGATGATGCAGTGGTCAATTATAGGGCTGCAGTTCACTGTGATCTCCAGGCAGTGGTGGGCATTGTGGTGCTGGGCGGACTTGTCATCCGGGTTGAACTAAAGAGGAAGGACATTAGTGTCAGTGTTGTGACAGCAACCAGGTTAGATGTAAATAGTTAAAGGTTCTGATGTAACAGTGTTACCAAGATGGTTCTTCCTGTTTGGCAGAAATTGAGGGTAAAGGCCCTCGCACACCAAGTCTGAACTTTTCGTCTGCTTTTTATAAACAAAAACTTAAAAAACCTGTTATCTGATAAAAATGGTTGCGCACAAAAACCTTGCATGTGTTATTATTCTATACAGTCAGGACCATAAATATTCGGACAGAGTTTTTAAGTTCTGTTCATTGCCGCAATACATTTTAAAAGAAGATCAGATGCAGTTGAAGTGCAGACTTTCAGCTTTAATTCAGTGGGTAGAAGAAAAACATTGTATAAAAATGTGAGGAGCTGAAGTCATTTTTCGACACAATCCCCTCCTTTCAGGGGCTCATAAGTAATTGGACAAATTAATATAACTGCAAATAAAATGTTCAATTCTAA
>JAODKC010000114.1:1157374-1169263 GCA_026777985.1 Mormyrops attenuatus
AGATCATAACAGCCCCCGCCTTGCCTCGCATGTCTAATTTAACAAGGGGATCCATTGGACCATTTGCAATTCTTTAATATTTCAACATTTTGAAAAATTGAAGCCGAATTCTGAGAAAGCAAACATTTTGTAGTAGAAAGGTGTAAAGAGGCTGTTTGGAAGCTTGCCATCGCGAATGGCTTAATCAGATCCCAAACTGCATGCCGGGGGAAAATTCAGTGTATCTGTAACAGATTCTGAGGGTGATGGATTTTTACGTCTGCCGCAGAACGGCGAGCCAAGCCTCAAAAAGAGAAACCAAGGGAAATCCCACAGGCTACATTTGCAAGTCCGTCCGTGATAGAAGAGAAAACCTCAATCCCATCATCCTTTGCTGGTTCAAAGCACATCAACATTAAAGGACACCTACAGTTGCACTTGAAAATAAAAAATGACCAAAGGAGGAGAAAAAAAAAAACACATTTCCATAACAGGCTTAAATAAGAAAAGGATAGATGGTGCAATTTATGTAATGTATATATCAATAAATAATAGTAGCTAGATATTTTAACAGCAACATGCCGCTTGAATCCAAAAGCTTGTCACCGCGTCTTTGGACGGGAGGTGCCGTTATGTACTTAGACTAGGGTACTTAGAGAGATTAACTTCAGTAATAAAACCACTCTGCTGTGAAAATGATAAATTATGCAAGTTGTTCTCAGATAAAAACATGCATCTAAACAACAGCAGACCCGCCTTACCCAGAATGCACGGTGGCGAATCAGAGTGACAGTGCACCAGGGATGGCCATTGGTGGGTAATGTCCTGCTAACTGCCAAAGCTGAGTCACATCGGACACCCGTTTGCGCGCAGGAAATGCCACGGGCTATGCCGGACACTGCCACACTCAGAAACGCACCTGATACCGCGCACTGGCATGGAGGCCAGCGGTAAACCCGGGAGCTGCGAGAGGAGCGATCGACATCATTAAACCTTATAACCCAATCGATGAGCACTCTGGATGTTGCAAATTACACGTGCATTTATAAACGGGCACCGTTTGGGAATCTAGCCCACTGACTTTACAAGCACTGACAAATCGCTGCTCAGATTCCCTTGCGTTTACCGTTGGGTCAGAGCAAACGAGACAGCCTTCAGTTTGCATCACGTGAGAAATCAGCCAGGAGTTAAGGCCTTAGGCGTTCAGGCGGGACACCAGCAGCACATGCAAGCAGCAATGCGGAGGCACTGCGTCGGCAAGTGGGCAACACTGGGCGCTTGCGTTCATGGCCCAATGGCCCGGCGATGGCGAGCCTGCAGCTTGATGCACGTTCCTTATATCCACCCACTTACTACTGAAGCCCTTTAACCAGCATATCTAGACGTGGCAGCCCACATTTCAACTCTGCGGCTGTGGAAACGCATGTTACAGGCAAAAAAACCTGTTGGCACCACTAACAGTGATACTTCCAATATTAAAGCTTGTTGATTCAGCTGGGACAGCCCCCCCCCCCCCCAGTGATGCTGGCATCCTTCAGTTTTGTCTTTTGTTGACAGTGAAATCTCAGCTTTGTATTAATCATATTCCATTTTCCCCAAACCATTTTGCAGCATCTTATGCAGCATAGCGCTTTAAAAATAAAGCACATGTTCATCATTGTCATATGGGCATATTAGACAATGAAATTAAAGTGAGACTTACCAATTTGTCTGTTGGCTTTTACCCAAGCGACTAATACATAGCAATTTTTTTTTTTAAATTCAGTCCTGACCACATTGCCTGTAGTAAAACCTTTGTGTAATGAGAGTGATTTGGATCCATGTTTGCATTCTTCTTTACCGGTGCTTTTACGCAAAGCTGCTTGAAATTTTACCCTTTTTTAAAAACAATTCTTCAGTATCTTGCTCAAGGCGACAGTACCAAAGTATGTTGTGTAACTCAGGCAGGCAGCGCCAAGGGTAAAAAGCCTGCAGTTAACCACAGCGCTGTCTGCTGCTTCAGCTGCTCCTGCGTCTTACCTGTCTTTTTCAGGTGCTATTTTTACAAGTGTTACTGCTGTCTTTATCATCTTCGGCGTTAACACCATGCCTCTGAAATAGCTTTAAAGGCAGCCCCTAATAACTTAGTGGTAGTGCAGCTCTGGAGTATTCTGATCGGTAAGATGATCGCCGGGATGAAGTCGAGACAGGCCTCATGTGGCGTCACATTTAGAAATTTCTTCAAGTCAAAACAGTGACGCTACACGTTATATAATAATTATGTAATAACGTTAAAGGTTACCTAGGTATGATAAAGAACAACAGGCGAAAATATAAATGTAATGTTTTCTTCCATTACAGCTAAGAGAAACCGTAAGCGCTCGGAGAGGCATAATTCTGAATCTAGCTACAAAAGGGAGGCTGTCTTCCCCAGAGGGAGGGCAGAGTTAACGGCAAAGACGGTCGCGTTTAGATGGCAAGCCCCTTCAGACTCAGATTACAGCGGACAGTAGTGATGCACGTTTTACCTGGGAGGTCGTGCGAGTCCGTGGTGGCCGGTCCGCAACCGCACCGCATGGTGTGTGTGCCTGCAGTATCTCAGCACCGGCTGAGCTTCACCAACGGGCTGTTGCTCTGGTAGCAGGGGACTCCCCCAGGGCTACTAGGCCTGTAACCACCACAAACACTAGGGATACCTGGCTAACTGCTGCAAAGCCACGGCATCCCACTGCAGGCTACCCTTGCATGAAACCCACCTGAGCTAACGGCAATTACTGCACGCTTCTGCAATCCTGAGTACAGTACATTTTCCCAAGATTTTTAGAGATGGATAAATACAAGCCTGTAAACATAGAAAACCTACTATATGAACTGCTTTAACAGCAGGAACCTAACAGCACAAACCATCCAATATGAAGTACAGGATGCACTAGTCATAATACATAATTGCCATAATACAGGTAACTTCAATACCCCAGATCAGCTCTGCAATATACAGCTCATGGCTGGGGTCTGTTACACAGCCTCAGGCCCCCACAGGGGTCAGTGGGACTAAGCAGTCATCTTCTCCATCATAACAGCCAGTAGCAGAGGCATTCATTCTTGCTCTAAGAAGAAGGACGTAGATCTACTTTTGGACAAGGGGCTCCAGCCCATTTAGCGGTCCGTTTAAAGTCAAAGGTCTGGGTACGACGTGGGGAGACTTTCCACCTCTCTGCCAGGATCTCAGTCCATACTACATCAGCACACTTCAAAACAAACACAGAGGGAATATGAAGAAGTACAGAAGAAAACGACAAGAGTAAAGAGCAAGTTTAAGATAAATCGACCACTCCAGCCTTCCTTCTTCATTCTGGGGTTGAGGCCAACAGAGTGCAGGAAGAATGAGTGTTGTCTTCCTGGGAAAAACAAAAAAAAAACTGCAGCCTACACAAAATAGTATTTTAGGTGAGATCATCTGATCTGTTTTGTTTTAAAACTTCCTAATGTTTAAAGAGAAGCTGACCATACACATCATCCTTGAAAACTGGGCATTGTCCTGAGTGTCCCCAACACAACCTCTGAAATACACATTTCAATAAAAAACAAGGCAAGCTACTTCTGAAATTGAGTCAAAGGCAAGATTTGTCTCAATAAACGCTTTACTTATTGCTCTGTTGGTTTCATTCAATCACAGCCAACCCTGAACTAGACAGTAATGGAGTCTCAGGGAAACAAATGGCATATTACTAGTGAATGGAGTGCTTCCTTTCACAGTTCACACTGCTTAGCTTCCCTCAGTGAGGAATATCTGTAGTATGGTGCACAGATTCCAGTACATTCCCATACATTTGAGAATCAGGGCCCCTAAACTCTGCATCACAGAGACAAGACTTGGCCTAACCACTGACAAAGTGGAGAGAACACAACCTAGGTGCAGCCAGTGTTTCAAAATTTATTTCAACCAGTCCACTGTCATTTTAAAAAGCACAGATGCGGAATGCTCCTGTGTCAGCGACAAGTGAGAACTGAGAGGTTCGAAGGAGAGACACTGATGAGACTGGGGGGAATATGTGAAAAAAAATTAAAGCAACAGAAGAAGCAGACATGCATACTAACAAGGGGGAGGAAGAGATAAGTGAGAGTGTTAGTGTCATGTTGCAAAATATCACAGTCATGTCATTTGTGAAGCTCTGGGGTCACAGGGTAAGGATGTGGACATCCAGTAGAAGCAGGAAACGTAGCAAATGGACACCACCTGCACTTGACACCTACTGTGGTTGCTTCTGAATCTCTGTGCCGTTCAAGATGTTGGAGCCATCCAGTGACTCCACGACCAGCACCTTGACAAATCGATCAATCTAAGTCTCTTTAGAGCAGCGTGACTGCACTGTTAAACTGCACAGAGGCTTAGGATCACCCTTGCGCCACAATACCCACACCGGGTATACCATGAGTGCCTACTGCACAGGGGTGCATGCTGACGGTTAGCTAGTCACCAAAACAAGCCTAATTTTCATGCAAATCAGCCTTGGGAAACAACATGCAATCCAGGGCTCATTTGCATGGTACTCCAGAGCAGCTCCAACAGCTGTGTGTACTTGGCATCATGGATCACACCACAGCTTCACCTGGATCACAGGAAGCTTGTTTACCTGCCATTGGCTGGCACAACCTGCCTCGCTTCCTTGTCCCTTGGGTTCCACAAGTTTCCCTACATAGAGATCTGATTCAGCAAGAATGAACACATGATTTCCTAAATCAAGCGTCCAAGCGGACAGCTGACTGCCTCAATGGCACAGAGCAAGACTCACATGCCAACTCCACGGTGAAACGTCTCCATTTCCAATCCCATGCATATCCCAAAAAGCTATCCAAGGAGAGGTGCACATCTGATCCCAAGAGAGACAAAAAACACAGTCTACAGCTCTCCCCAATCAAGTGGTGACTAAACCAGGTGAAGCAACCTTCCATCCTAAATGATCAACAGACCTAAGTCCCAAAGAAAGACATTACTTTGAGTGTTGATCTTACAAAGGCTCATCGACAACAAGAATCCAGGTACACCCTGAACGTTCAACGTGCACTGCATCTGAAGAATACTTAAGACATTGTCTCAAGTGAATGGAACCTCACATATCCATTTACACATTGACATTGGAACACCGGTAGATGAAAGAGTGGATCTGCAAGACACCTAGCACAACAGCACTTTCAAATTGTAAAATATGCAAACTTGAGCAAATGACTCACTGCATCATGAGTCTGCTGATGAAAAGGCAGAAAAACCTTGCTTTCCCTAAGAAACAAAAAAAAACTGACACAGTTTTCTGCTGGCAGGATGGTTTACATTTTATAGCTTTATGCATACCTCCATATAGGTAGAAATTCTTACTGAACTTTGTGCCTCACCGAATGGTACACATCAGAGCCCTTCCAATAACTGCTCTTATGCTACCTTCTTTCCTTAATTTATGATATATGAAACCTGTCAAATGTATGTTGCCTGTAAGTCAAATATAGATGCTTAGGCTGTTTGCTTTCTTCTTCAATGGTCCAGTTGTGGAAGCCGAATCTGGATTGGCCCATCTAGTATACTCTGACCCAATCAATTTAGTAGGTGATCAATGTCATTGATAAAGTTCATGCACATGGAACCTGACAGGCAGCATGACCTGCAGCAAGAGTGCCCCAAAGTTACAATCATGTTCTACTTTTGACAGTTCCCCTGTCTCAAAGATGGAGTCATCTAGCAGGGTGTCTACCAGCTCACAGCTCCAGCTGATCTTGCCTTTGCTTTCAATTCATGACACACTGCTTGTGCAGAAAACAAGGCAGGACAGGGTGTGGGGGCCACCTGACTCACCACCTGACACGTCCGTTCAACAGCCATGAGTTTAGATGACATTGACCCCCCCCCCAGACCAGCACCACATGGTATGATGTGTGTACAGTGTGCTGGGACAGGCTTTTTTCCCCAACAAAATGGCTTTAGTTACACTAAGGTTTTCCCCAGGCACCATTAACCATGATGGCAGCAGAAACCTTTCTAACAGATGACAAAGATCTGAGGCTCTGAGTTGTGGGCACTGCTGGATTCATTTCACCTTTTAACTTCAAATAAAAACTTAATGCTATCACTCCAATAATACCATTGTCCCAGCAATACCAATCAAGTCCAGCAGAGAGCTTAGTTTCTAATGTACTGGAGAAAGCTGTACACTGTACTGTGACAGACAGTGTGAATATTTTAAGATTTTGAGAGCCCAGCATTGAATACTCCTCAAATCATCCTTAATCAAGTTATTGTACATCAAATATTTTTAACTGGTACCATTGAAAACCGGAGGAGAAGCCCAACAAATATAAAGGCCAATCCCAGGACCAAAATTATACTGAAAATTTCAGTACGTGAATCAGTCGTCGGTTCCAGATTTTGGGTTTTAGCAGAAGCTTTCAGGCAGACCCCACATAACTATGCTGATAATCACACAGTAGTTCCAGGCTTCAAGAAGTCGTCACATGAACAGGGGAGACCTTTTGTGGAGCTTCTCACACCATGCCAGATAAAAGGTCGGCTCATTGCCCCTACTGACAGAGGGGTGCACGTTATTGCCCCCAATTTAAATTCCTGCCAACATTAAAGTGATTCATATGAAACATAACAGGGGCATCCAAAGTGGCTCTTTCAGGACATCCCCAGCAGTTCAATATTCCCCATTCAGTTTCTTCTTTACTAATGAACCTTACCATACACTACTGCTAAGTTACCATACAGTACTACTAAGTTACCCACCGCTAACCATTGTTGTAATGTAAATAACTAATAATAAAATCCACAACCCTCCACCATTCATTATGCATGACCATTCTAGCTTATTTTCTTTGGGAGGACAACAGTCATACCCTAGGAAGACCAGACATAAAGTGTGCAGCTTAAACCACATACTTAAAAGTCTGAATGTAAAATTAAGTTCTTTTAATTCCCATAACTGTATGCTTCATTTCTGAACTGGCAGACACGGTGCTCTTGTCTGGTAAGCAGCCATAAATCCACCCAACCCCGTCTCTGTGCCACTAGCCCAAGCGTGGCCTCTGTCGTCAATAAACAAATCAATAATACACCACCTAGTAAGACAAAAGGTCCAAGCGATAGCCCCGCTCCTCTCTGCGCCCTTCCCATATACACAGGAGCGTGTTCAAAAGTATATTCACAACTCAATAGGCAAAAATGTCCACACGGCACCTTTCTAATCCACATGTAAATTCAAGCTGAATTCTTTAATGTATACTATCAAAAACACATGGTGGTGGTGATAGTCCATGGACTCAGACCTAGATATGTGCAAACACCCATGCAAAATAATATTCAGCCGATGAGCGGGGGTGGCCCGCCTGAGCGACAACAACCCACCCTAAACTATAGAACCTGACAGCGATTATCGAATCAAGCTCATTGCTTTTATATAATCCCTGCATATGCAAATATATAAATATATTTTTAAATCAGTGATGTTCCATTTGAATGCAAGCATTGACAAGTGAAACTATCAGACAAGTCAAAGGTTTAATAGTATCAGTTGGAGGGTTTACCCTTTCTATAAACATGGTGTCACCAGGCCATCGCCTTAACTGCAGCGGGTTTAATCTGACAGGTCACTGCGCTTTTTTGCACTGGGAACACCAGTGCAACAAGCACATTCCTGGAGATAAGGTTCCCCTCTACACGTAACCTTAGCAAAATTGTCATAGCTCACATACAGCTACAAGGCAAAATACCGTCAGTCGCAAGTTCCTTACTGTGGCTCCAAAGCCAGAACCCCTTTCATTTCCAAACAAATCGTTCAAAAAAAAAAAGAATAGCCAGACCTTTAAAATTGGTTTCTTAAGATATTAAATAGTGATGATTTTTCCTTAACCAGTTTGGACAGACAAGTTCAAGTATTATCTTTGGATCGGAGTCACCTATAAGCACACGTAAAACGTGTTTTCTTTTTACACGTTTGCGGGAACAATCACAGATTTATGACTCAAATCAGCCCAGATGCTTCCTTAATTACGCCCCACTCACAGCTGATTACCAGCATACAGTGACTGCCCAGGACACCTGTAACTCGGCACAAAGCATGTTTTAGTTGGAAACGGGGGGAGGGTTCCGGGTTACTGAGTACCTCTGAATACCTTTGTGTTTAATTTAAGGGGGACCGAATGAACAAAGCTGTCAAGGCGCTAATCACCTGGGCCCCATCATAATAAACTGGGTTCGCTTTTACATTTGGTATCATAAAACTGCTACGGTGCTCTCGCCGTCCCCTCGCATTTTCTGCGCTGCTTTGAGGGACAAAGGTGCCAGACTGAGCACCGCAGATGCCGATCGGCGGCTGGGCGAGGGCCCGGCGCAGCACCGTCCCACCGCAGCGGCCCCGGGGCACACGTACGCGTACGCGTAGTAACACAAACCCGCTCTCACGGACAACGAATTCACTGCACACTGGTTATTTAAAGGGCCCGATTCCTCATTTTTATACCTAGATGTTTTAAATACTGACTTCTCCACGCCTAATACAGCTGGAGGCTTAACTGCGTAGCCAGGCGAACTGGCTCGGATAAGAAATGGACTCTGTTTAAAGGCAAGATCTGCCCGTTTGGAGCAACTGCAAACCTTCGTGTTTATTATACATGTATATACCTGGTGTAGCTGTCATTTAAAATGCGTCAACGTCCCGGAAAAGCTCCCAAACACCCGAAATGTTAGCTTGTTGGCCAGCTACCCCACAGTCATTAGCTCCTATTCTGAAAATGGCAGCCTGGTGAGCAGAAAAAAACACAACGTAGCCTAGCTAAACAGCCAGCCCGCTACGCTACTTAACCCTTACCGCGGAGCTAGCTGGCTAATAATCGCAAATCGCTATATAGGCAGATGCATCGATCTGTCTGAATAGTATGCTTGTTTATGAAAGACACAGTTTGTCGCCGTGTGACAAATCCTCCCCCCACCCGTAAGCAGTCTCGTTCGGCGGGGATTAGGGAAGCAAAGCGGGCGGAACAAAGCGCGGCCTGCCCGTTCGGCTAGTCGACGGGAAGCCGCGGCGTTTCCTAGGACACCAAAGCCGATCGTGGGAGCGGATCGGCGGACGCGTTCAAAACTAGGGCTGCCATCAGTGGCACTCCCTACGCAGACAATCGAGACGTCCCGGAGGTTTCTAAAAGGCATTTTCATGTCTCTCGCGCGTTATAATTGCATTTCTTACCTCTCTCTTGGTTGTTCCTCTCTGGCTGCACCGGGCGCGGCCTCGACACTCGCCTGGGTCTTCTGTTGGTTGCTCTGACGGAGTTCATTTGGGGAGTTTATTACCTAAAAGAAAATACCGAACCCTTCCCTCTAATACAGACCGAGTTGTAACATTCAGATCAAAACGAGAAATCCATTAATGTCCTACTGTACAACGCTCTTGGCGAGGCGGTTGCGGATGATATATATATATATATTTAATCGGTTTTTATTTATATTTTTTCTTAATGTTCCCCCCCAGTTCTCCGCTCTTTCAGCTCCGTCTCTCTAGCAGGAGGAGCCATTTACTCACAGGGACACACACAAAAAAAGACACACGGAAAACCCCCCAGCCAATCACCTTCTCCGTCTCATACCTTTTAGTCGCGGTACCAAATAGAAATGTCCGTATTAAACGACGTCCCAGTCTTGACTTGCATGCCGGAGAGTGGAAATTTAAAAAATAATAATATATATATATTTTAACATAGAAAAGGGGGGAAATGACAGAAGTACTGGAAGCTCGATTTTTACGGTTGCGGTCTTGGGCATGTGAACCTGAAATGTTGTTCTCGTTGTCACTGACAACATTACGTGGACGCGCCTGCCTGTGACACCAGAACGAATCCACTGGTGCATCATGGAATAACAATGGGCACATTATTGCCCCTCTCTGTCAGGCATGCTGAAGAGGTTTTCAAATATGTATTCTGAATTTGCTTTTAAAAATGGACTAATAGTAAAAATGAAAGAACTTGCCACATACGTTAAGTGGTTTTTCAGGTCTTACAGTGAAAATGAAACAATGTGTTATTTTTAGAAATATCTATTTAAAAATGAAATATTATCACATACAGTAATACAGATGGGTGATTCTTAAAAGAATAATTCAGAAAGTATTATCAATTCGGCGTGATATCAGTCGGTTTTGTTTTGATGATTACACTAAAGAGAATTGCTCCATGTTGCAATCTGTGGTTTGCACAATACATCGTGGGAAATCGTCACTTTAAAGCACAAAACATAAAACCGTTGACTTCATAAAGAAAAGAATTCCCATTGTTTTCTTTTTTCCCCGTTTTATAATTTAAGACATGATAATAAAAATACAATTAAGACAAAAGGAAAACATACTGCTTTTAGTTATTACTTAGATCACAATATTCAGAGCTGTCGTGTGGTCTTATTTTAGTTCCTCTGTGGGTTAATCCCTTGCAGTATCTTACTATCTGTATTGTTCTCTAAGAGGCTCCCCAAAGCCCAGTTGGGGACTGTAAGATTAAGATTCCACAGATGGTGAGGAGCTGTTTCAGGCAGTGTAATCCCTATTCAGTACCAAATACTGTGTACAGCACATTAATTCACTTTAATAAGTGACTCCAGGGTGTGCTGGGTTTAAGTTTCCAACAAAAAAAACAGCATTTGTGATTGCAAGTTGGGGTGGTTTCTGCCTTGTTAGTCAGAGACCCTATTCTGACAATGCAAATGATTGCCTTTTGTGCAACACCCACTTTTCCAAGTAAACTTTCAAAACCTTTGGTCAGTGTGAAATATGGGATGACGGGATTGACAGTGAAGACTGCATCACTGCACTCACTGGGTTGTTTGTCTGAGTGTTTATGGTTTAGAAAAGTGTACAGTGTGACCTTTGACTTGTTACCATAGGCAGCACTGAGCTGAAGCTGTGGACTGATAGCACAGGGCTGTCACATGTGGGAGCCTGCAGCCCAGGCGCCCCCCCGGCCCAGAATCTGGACTGTGCGAAGGGCTTTCGGCACGTGTAAAATCCCCTTGAAGCAAAATACATGTTACTGAGTAGGTGTAACGCTCACGAAAACACTCAGTGCCAATGGCCATACTGTCCTGTCACGCTTGCTTGCCCGGAAGCTGAAGCTAAATACGGTGGGGCGTGTGTACGCTTTGCTGGGATTTGGACCTCTAGGGCAACCCAGGTTGCTGCAGGAAGTGGCAGTGCCAAGCCAATAGGGGGGAGCCCTTCCCACCGGACAAGAGAAAATCCTGCTGCCCTGGTGCAGTGAAGGAGCCACTGCATTCTTTGTGTGGGATGCCAAATGGAGGGCCTGTTGGCTGCAGTGATTGAGAGGTCCCACAGCACTTATTGACGGAACGGTACATTAACCTCGATTCCCCAGCTAGAACGACAGGGCCTTGTTTGGAAAATCAAAGCAATACGGTCATCTCGCCATCAGACCATTCATGAGTTGACTATTGCATGGTGATTCGGTAAATAGTGATAGTCAAACTGCCAGCATAATTAAACAGATTTGTTGCTGTAGTATTTAATATAAGTAGCAATAATCGCAAGACATTTTCCAGTCCCAATATAAATAGTTGGGTGTAGAGGTTGCGCAGTCTGATGACCAAGTGTGTAGCACTGTTTCCTTCCACCTCAGGATCTGGGGTTCAAATTGTGCCACTGCTGTGTGTGTAGAGACTTTGTGGTATGGCTAAAATCAAGGAACAGCAACCACAATATGATTTTTTTTTTGGGGGGGGGGGGGGGTTGCATGGCCTCCCCATGTTGTTAGTTTGCTTGTGCCTCTGGTGCCTCTATGCTGTCTGTAATAAGAACATAAGAACATGAGGAATTTACAAACGAGAGGAGGCCATTCGGCCCATCAAGCTCGTTTGGGGAGAACCTAACTAATAGCTCAGAGTTG
>JAODKC010000114.1:1176632-1194509 GCA_026777985.1 Mormyrops attenuatus
CGCTATTTGAGTTCAAGTAAACACGGAACAATCATCATGAACCCCCCCACCCTGTTTTATGCGTTCTCCCAGCTATAGCCGTACAGAGCCCCCCCCCCCCAAGACCCCTGACCCAGTTGACCCAAGTTCTTTGGGTGCTGTTATTTTTACCTCCATAGCACACCTCTTCCCCCAAGCCCAGATGGAGAAGCACCCCCCCCCCCCAGCCCAAACCAGACCCCTAACTTTCTCCTCGCGCGCCACGGCCGCTGACCCATGACTGATGCCGCTGCCATGACAACAGCGCCATGCGACAGGCTGCGCACGCTCTCTCGGGGGGGGCGTATGAGGGAAACGCTGTTCGCGTGTATGGCCACACAACCTCCCCCCTTGTGTTTGGAGATGGTGTGGCTCCCCCCACCAGAGACCCCATCCCTCAGCGCATGGGGCGACTGGGGTGAAGGAGGGGGCAAAAACATGAGGAATTTGAAATATCTGAGGTAACCTCAGGTCAGATTCGGCAGACATTTTTTTTTTACATTTCCCCATTGTCTTCTCACTGAATCGTATGTCCCCTTTTTCTTGTCATTTGACAGAATGAGTGAGAGGGAGAGAGAAAGAGAGAGATAGAGAGAGAGAGGACAGTGTACCGTGTGAAAAAAAAGAGCGGATGGCCCGTGTCTGACATCCACAGAGCCAGGTTCTTCTGTATGGGCGGGGGCATCGCCTGTGGGTGCCTTCCCTGCGAGCGCCGGCCCCGCCCCGAGTTGGAACTTCTCCACCGCTCCAGTCTCCCAGGGCAACCAGGGCTGCTGAGCGCGCTGACTGGCTGCTGCTGAACCGTTTCTTACCCTGTCACATAATCGCTATGATTCTCAGCGCTGGAAGAAACCCAGCACTCCTTTAATAAATCCATTATAAGGGTGGTGTACATTTATTTTCCCATTAATTCTACTTTATGTTAAGCGGCATTGTCCTTCAATCAGGATCCGAATGGACCATCATAAGAACAGATCTAGAAGGTGATCGTGCCGTGGGGGGGTGCTTGCGCGCGTGTGCATCAGCTGCCGTGTTGCGTGTTCATAGTGGCCCCATTCCTGACCGACATAGACAGGTGACAGTGACGTGAACGAGCAGCTGGTCACGTGACATCGATGTGTCGCTAACTTGGAGTCCAAGGACACGCTGTCCATTCACGTTGATGGAAAAAGCATGGAAACGTTGGGTTTTTTTACGCTGCCGAAAAGTTCCACGTGGGACCCAAAGCCAGGCCTTTTATACGCCCACCCAGAGGGAGACGGCGGCTATCACAGGGTGGGGAGGGGCAGTGTTTGGGTCGGTGGGGTGGGTAGACCCCTCCTTGCTCACGCCCTCCCTCTGGGGCTCTCGTCCCCTGAGCCATAAATTTGCAGAGGAAACAGAGTGCAACGCCCCTGTTCTTTGTGCCGGGTCCCCCCCCCCCAGCCCCTCCCAGACTCCTGCCTCGCCCAGCCAGGCGGCAGACTCACTCCAGATGGCTAATTACCATAAACAGGGACAGAGGGGCGAGTGGTGCTGTGCCGAACCAAGCCGTGGGACCTCCTCGCTGTAACCAAGGAAGTACAACGCTGTCGCTAGGTGCAGTGAAGAAGCCGGCCAAACGCCCACCAACCCCCCCTTCCTGCAGGCCTGCTCACTCCCTGCCCCAGAAGTCAGTGCCGGACTCAGATGATCGGGGACAGATGGCCCACGGTCCCCACAGACCCGGCAGCTGGATCCGTTGTGGCCGACGCAGGGGGCGCCTGGCGGGGTGATTTAACACCTCTGTGACAGTCCCTGGAAGGGGCGGCGGCATCTCGCTATGCCCTAAGAATAGACGGCCACTTGTTGCCTGATTGTTTTTACCCAGGCCTCTCTCACATGCTCAGCTACCCGCCCCCCCGTCCTGTACTCAGATACCACGCGCCACAAAAACCCCCATGTTAGGGAAGGCTGCTCTGTACCCCCAGGGTCAGGGGCCTGAGTCCCACCGTTGCCCTATGCCCTTGCAGTTTGCACATTCTCCCTGCATCACGCAGGGTTTCCCTAACATGCAGTGTTTCCCCACTGTCCACTGTATGTTTGTGTGCCTGTATGCGCCATGCAACTGACCGGCCTGCAGTTTAGGGTGTATCTGTGGCCTAAGCACAGGGTTCCCTGCGACCCTGCACTCCCCACACAGAGAAGGGAAGTAAAAAGAGCCGGCCAGATAAACTGCCATCTAGCTGCATCACTGGGAATAAGTGTCACATAAGCAAGGAAAAGAAATTGTGTATTTTTGTATTTCTATAATTTAAGACATTATTTGTAATTGAGGCCTATAAGAATGTGCAGTATGTATTTTAAAGTCTGTTATGCACATGGTTGACCTTGCTTGTAATTCTGCTTTGATTCTGCTCTGTCAGACTCCAAAATGTTCAAATCTAACGACATCCAGATTTCCCAGTATCCAGTTTATTTTTTTTGGCTGTGCTCATACTTATTCATGAGTGGGCTTGCCTGGAATGAATTTTGAAGGTAATCCCCAGCATATTGACAAGCAATTAGAATGAGAAACGAACAAGTAACAGCTCACTGCTCATGAATATTTATGGCCAACGGACACCAGGCGCCATTTGGGCTCTGTGATGCAGGGACAGATTTTTAATGTGTGAGGTGGCCCCTGTCTTGTTTTCACTGATAAAGGTATTTTAGTTATCTTGTCCTGCCTAATATAGTGTCCTTAAGGATTAGTCACCTGACTGTAGAATACTGTCAGCCTGTATTCTTGGTGGAGATTTGCATTCTAATTTAAGCACTGAGATTCTGATTCAATCTCAGCCAATGCTGAATAGTTGCTTTTAATTAGTGGAGCCGTCCGCTGGCCCTGTTGCTATACTTAGGATGCAACATCGGCGATTGGCTCAAGGGAGCAGCTCTCGGGTGATGAAGAGGGCAGGCTAACTTCCACGGACGTCCGGGGAAAGCATCCAGCACTTTGGTAAACGATGACACATCTGTCGGGGCCAAGGACCTGAAGCCGGGGGACCTGGGAGGGAGGAGGGGGAGCAGATTAGCGGGAATGGTGACAAATCAGTCCTGTGGGGGGGGCAGTGAAATTCAGCCGCTGCACTTTTATGAGGAAGTATTTTAGATCTAAGGACACTCCAAGCTCATCAGAAGAAGCCCTGAACAAATGTATTCTCATGATGAGATTAGAGAGAGGACAGTCACAGAAGCACCGGGTTTATTTCCAAATTGTAATCTGAGAACTATAATCAACTATAATCCAGAAAATGGAAATTCAAGCTGTAATCCTGAATCTGTATCCCAAACTGAGCAGGAGCACTGCCAGGTTAATAAGTACAACTTGCTGAAAAATCATCAAAATCCAGAATATGAAACAGAACACAAATATGTTAGGCTAGAGTCATACCTGAGAACCGGATAGCTACGGAACAAAGGCTCCGTGTGATGCAAATAGGCAACACCTAGTTTTCGGTCACAGGGAGATGACTGAAAACTAGGTCCTATATAACGCAACCTGTCAGACGGGTTCACGAGTCACAGGTGTGCTGGTGATCCGGGGAGGCGGAGCCTGGCCAGAATGGGCGTGGCTGCACGCCGATGTGACGCCTGCAATACATCACATTGTTTGGCATGCCTCTCTTCGCGCAGGGAGGTAGACGAGGTGCATCTTTTACATATTTAGCCAAAGCAATATTCAGTGTGATTGGTTTACCTCAAGAATTCAATTTAAGAGTCCCGTTCAATGGTACAGCAGCAGGTGCCCTCCTGGGATTTAGGATGGCAGCCTTGAGGCTGCAGGGTCATCAATCGCTGCTGCTTCTCCTTGTATGTAGAAGCACGAGCTGTCGGAAACGCACTTTGGAGATCCCCTGTGGCGCGTATGGAGGATAGACAGGAAATCGAGGAGGCAGAAGGAGGTGGGTGGCCAGCTGGGTAGGTGCCCCCGGGCAGCGTGCTCCGTCCGAAACACTCCGCTAACGAGTCTGGCTGAAAAAAAAGGATGCAGGGGAATCAGATGAGCGATCACATAACAAGAAAGGGAGAGGGTCCCAGGGCAGGGAAGTGAGGGAGGGAGGGGCCTAGAATCACACTCATGGGGAGTAGCTAGGAGGGGCGGAGCTAGGAGGGGAGGAGCTAGGAGGGGCGGTCCGGGACATGTGATCCCGCACTTCCTCCTCTCTAGCGCACAGCATCATAACCCCCCACACCAAACGATCCCTTCATAGACATGGTGTGTAGCATTCACTCTGCACTCCCAGCTGCCAGGGCCATCTCAGTCTGCCCCACGGCCCTCAGGAGTCAGACCAGCATCCTGCTTCAGGCCACGTTGACAACGCTGCTCTTCATCCATCTGCAGTGCCGCAGTAAATGCACACATGCATTATTTACACACCTGGCAGATGGCTTCAGCCAAAGCCACACAGCCTCATGTTGGGCTGCTGCGTATGGCTGGATGGTCCCAATGCCGGAGCTCGGGTTAAGTCCCTGGTGGAAAGCTACACAGCCATAGCCACGGCAATCCGGGGATCCGACTGAGCGGGCCAGCCAGTCAAGCCACAGCATTAAATGTGAATGCTGGGTAAGAGCACAGCAGCAGGATCCCACCCAGTACCAGAACTGGAGCTGGAGTTCAGCTAAGTTTCCACCCTATGTGTGTGACACTACACACTGCGCACTGCATGGAATTACATACTGTGTAACCCTACTCCCTGCATGACACTATATGCCACATGACACCGCACATCATGTAACACTCATGTGACATTGTGCACCACATGACATTATGCCCTGTGTAACACTTGGTACTGCGTGACACTATGTATTGTGTGACACTGTGCACTGCCTGACTCTACATACTGCATGACACTAGGGACTGCGTGAAACTACATACTGTGTAACACTATGTCTTGTGAGACATTGCATACTGTGTGACACTGCACATTACATAACAATGTGCAATGCATGACACTATGGACTGTATGACACCATAATCTATGTAACACTGTGCGCCATATAACACTTGGCAGTGTGTGACACTATGCAGCACATGACACTGCACACTGCTTGACATTGTGCACTGTGTGAATCCTTTGCGCTGAATGACATTTGGCACTGCGTGACACTACGCCCTCTGTGACACTGTGCACCATGTGACACTGCGTGGCACTACAGCCTGTATGATATCACGTGACACATGACACTACGTGCCGTGTGACACTGCGCACTGCGTGATACTACACCCTGTATGATACTATGCCCTGTGTGACACTGCACACTGCATGACAGTGCACCCTGTTTAACACTATGCACCATGTGACACTACACTTGGCATGGCATTATGCACTGTCTGACACAACACCTTGTGTCATACTACACCCTGGGTCACACCACGCACTATATGACACTGCATGACATTGTATGACACTGCACCCTCCATGATACTGCATGACATAATGGACTGTGTGACACTGCGCACTGCTTCATGGTTAAGTATGCCCACACACTCCCTCAAAGCCCCCAACACGATGTCCCACATCCAGCTGAGTATGAAGGCAAGTCAGTGTCAGGGCAGTCGGTAACCAGCCCTACCCACCCTCTCTGCCATTCACACATGACCCCATTATGGACGCGAGGTGCTGTTTGGAAACAATAGCCTCCACCAGCATGTGCCATGGGCCTCCATGCCAGACAACACCGGCGGGCACAACACCCCGATTGTAGCCCCTGACAAGGGTGTGCTTGTGGCCCTGGGGAGTAGGGGGGGGCGGCACTGGCCACGCAGGGGGCCGGCCGCTCACAAAGTCCTCAGTGTTGATGCCGCAGAGTTCTCCGACATTCTTCTCGCGCCACGTCGCCATGGAGACCTGTCTCACTTCCGCCGTATTTCTTCCCGAAGAGATTTCTCCACCGCAGCCAAGTGGCCGACAAAAGGCACAGGTATAATAATTCAGGGGCAGACCCCCTCCCTCCAAAGCAGGGGGTGATGGACTCAGCTCCTGCTGGGCCTCTCTGTCAAGGACATAATATTCTCTCCCTGCTTAACACTCCCTCACATTTCCCTCTTCCTATAAAGTACGATGTGGATTGGCCCCTCTTTCAGGTCTCTGGTCATTGACTCCTCAGTGTGTTCATTTGCCCATGCGTGGCAGTCTTTATGAGACTGGGCCATTCTTTGCAGGGGTGATGGAGAGCCATGGATCAATAGGCCAGGTAATTGCTCAGCATGGGGTGGAGTGTTTTACGGCCCTGTTTGTGGGACATGTTCCACGGGAGTCCCCATGCCCAGAAGAGCTTACAGCACATTAACAAGAGCTAAATGCTTCCCGAGATCCTTTGCGGGCTGTAATGCCGTAAAACTTTCTGAAGTTCGCTCTCTGATATCATGAAAAGAAGGTCAAAAGCAGCAATAAAACAGCGTGGATCTCAGACTCTCGCTGCTGGGCACGTAGCTGGTGGGGAGGGATGATCGAGTCCAGAATCCTGCTGCATATTCCATCACTTGCAAATTTTTTCATGAAATGATTGAGCAAAACCTGTGTTTTGGGTCCTCCCAGTCCCTTAAGTCATTCCTTGAAGAAAGTCCTAAAGCTACCACCTTGTTCCACCTGTAGTTCAGACTAATCCATCTGAAGCTCAGTAGGTTTGGGCCTGGCCAGTACTTGGATAGGAGACCCACTAGGGAAGCCAGGTTGCTGCTGGAAGAGGTGTTGGTGTGGCTAACAGGTCAGTCCATCCTGTGGTCAGTGTGGATCCTAATGCCCCAATGCAGTGACAGGAACACTGTGCTATAGAAATGGTGCCGTCCTTTGGATGAGACGTAAAACCTGGTCCTGACTCTCTGAGGTTGTAAAAGATCCCTGGGCATCTTTCTGAAGAGTAGGGGTGGTACCCTGATGTCCTGGCTAAAATTTCCCACTGTGGCCCTATCAGATCAGGCCTCCTAACCATCCCTTATATCTAATTGGTGAATTCTCTCCTGCCCCTTCACCATCTTAGCTACTCTGTGGTGAGTGTCCCATCACAGAGCACCCTGCAAAAGAACCAAGGAGAGCTGTGTCACTGCCCCAGCAATGCCCTGTGAATAGGTCAGAGCCCCCCCCCCCCTTCTTTCCCTGGTGGTGCTCTGCTGCCCCTTCTCCTGTCACCATCCCCAGTGAAATGCCCACCTGACCCCGCCTCCAGCCCCCAACCCTTTCTGTGGCACGCATATGCACCTTGAATAGGCCCCATTGATCAGAGTCACGCTTTGCCGGCCTATATACCATTTTGAACCTGTCCAGCTGCCTGCACACCCCCTCCCCATTTCCCCCCCATTGGTGATGCTCACTGGGATACCTCCGGATTGCTTCCCCCATCGTGGATTCACGCCGCCGCTGCAGCTCCCCGCCCACCTGCCGGCGTGCTTTCGCAGACACCATGCCCCAGGCAGTCAGCATTTACAAGCTCTCCCCTCCCAGGCTGTGCCGGGCAGAAATTGGATTTGGGATCCAGTGTTTCCAAGTGTCATCAAAAGGATTTTATTTTTCTGCCTCCTGAGAGTCACGGCGCGGGCTTCCGTTATCGAGAGCTCCTTTCGGAAGGCGCCAGACCCTCAACTTTTACAGTCCGAGCATAAGAGCCTGTTAAACACGGCTGATCAAAGCCTCGTTAAATTGTGCCGATTAACATTTGAATAAGCCGCGCTTCTTCTTCCTCAAGAACAAATCAACACCTCATAAAGATGAGTGTAGGTATATTTAACCAGGATAAATAGCCATCGAATCAATATAGACTGACCCTCTAATCGTTTGGCTCCCTCACAGGTCTCTACCCTTTTATTTTACCCTTTTTTTCCTGCTGGTATATTTCACTGGACCTTCACTGAAGGAGGCTTTTATCAGGGCACAGATAAGACACAATCGGGGCCTGTTGACTCAATTCATAAGGCCCTGCCATGCACAATGGGCCAGTCAACACAAGCCTCTATACGCAAACACTGCCGAACAAGGGTGCTTAATAGCGACTCTCCGGGAGTCCGGGATTAAACGTGGCCAGGCTTCACACAGCAGGGCCAGCGCTGAGTCGCTGCAGTATTTCTATGAGCATCAAGGTTTTATTTTTGATTTTTGTCCCCCGTAAAGTGTTCTGCTTCAAAACACCATGGAGCAAGAGATATCCCTGAAAGATTAAATCCTGCATTGGTGGACAATGTTTTTTGCAGCTGAATTTATATTATGATAAGATCTATAATATTATTAGGTTTATTTGTAATGGAACTCACTTACAAATGCAGCTTATTCCTCATGTTATGTTGCGTAATTATGGAAAAGTTTCCTTTGTTTGTCTTTCTTCTGTTTGCACTCCTCTTTTCCACAGGTAAACTTTGATCTTTCATCAGGGGGCTAGGTGATAGCTGCAGTGTGACCGGGCCATGCGGAGAGCACTCTTCTATCTCGGACGGAACCCGTAAAAGTACAGAAAAGAAAAGTACATTTTATCAGAGCCCAGGTCCAGTGGCCGTTTCGCAAACACGGGCCGATTGCATTCGGCTAAATGCAAATACGTCTTGTTGACACTGTCAGCTGGCCACGATTGCTTTCCTCAGCAAAAGCAGGACTCGCAGAGGCAGCGGAACACCAGCTGAAGAAATCTGAGCAGCTTTCACACACGTGGGTCCTTGCTGTCTCCTGGGGGCAAAGAATTGGCCAAAAATGTTCAATTCAATGATGTTTCCTTTGATGCTCAGAACACAAAGACAATCTTAAGACCTTATTGTACCTCATTCTATAAAACATTTGCTAGACTACAGAAATTTAGGTCCTCCCCCCCACTATCTCTGATAGTTCAGAAATGTGTGCAGCCTTTACAGCAAAACCCAAGTGCAAGTTCTGGGACAGCAGCGGCACGGAGGTGGTCTGCTGGGAACAGTCGGCCCTCCTCAGGTTCCGGAGATGCTGGATAAGGATGTGCTCTCAGCTATGTGGAGAAGGATGGGTAATGAGCCTAGAGGCCTTGTGGCTGTCAGCAGTCTCATGCAGCCTGGGAATGGGCTCCACCTCTTATCTGTTTAATTACACGGGGCCCCCCTGCAACTCTGCAGATACCAGGCTGAAAGAAAGGGAGCAGGCGGGAGGCGCCATGCTTTTGTTGGAGGGCGGAGACACAGAGACATACGCGCACATATGCAGCTGCTCGAATGTAGATGTAAACTCTCACCTGACACAAACACAGAGACATGGACTCAAACCCTGACCTCTGCTCATATTACACCTAATAAGGTTTTTCCATGACTGTTTAACAGTGATGCGCTCCTGCCCCTTCAAATCACTTTGGTCTGTAATTCCTAACCATCGACCTTTTGCAAGGATCTATCCTCCACAATATCGGCATCCGGTCATGCATCTGTAAACGCTAACGACGGCACGCTAAAGACGCCATCAAATTGCTCCTCCACAATTAGCAAACTGGAAATGAAATGAAGAGAGTGCCAGCAGATGCGTGTTTGCATGTGTGTATGCGCGTGTGTGCATGCGTGTACGTGTGTGTGTGTGCGCACAGTCGCAGATGAAATTACCAGAGATAATGCAATCCTTAGGCCTGCAGAGGTGCATTTACAGGCAGGACTACATTAAGAGCTGCTTTAATTCAATAATTCCAGCACAAAGAGAGGCGGGAGCCGGAGCCCCAGCTCAGAGGCGGAGCCCTGCATCTCCATGCACGCTCGTGTCCGTGTGCCTGAGTGCATGTGCATGGATTTCAGCTCGAATCAGAGACGGCAGCGGAGCACAGCCGAAGGAGAAGAGGACGAAGGAGAGAGACAAGGGGCCCGAGAGAGATGGGAAGAGGCGTGGCCCACGAACAAATGGAGGCTGTCATTAATGGGCTGTTTTACGAGCACGAGGGCCGGCTGCCACAGCCTGCCCTGCGCGTGCCTGCGGCGTTATCGGCCAGCGGAGGGGCAGGAGGGGAGGGCACAGGGCCAGCACTCGCAGTCTCTCAAAAACAACCAGTTCATTTTCCGCATGAGGGGCCCCCAGTGGGGCGGCGTCAGGCCGGCCGGTGCGGTGGGGGGCGTGCAGATTTACGAGTCGTTAAGCTAGTGGGGCTCCTGGCCACAGTACCCTCCCGTAGGGTACTGTACCCTCCCAGGCCCATTCGGCACCACATCCGCCCTCCTCCAGTTTTTGTCTCTCACCCGTGCATCATTAGCCCGGATCGTCCTGGGTCTGATCCAGTGTGCTTTACCTGCGCAGCAAATCTGATAAGGTCAATATAACCCAAGGATGCTTATTTAAATCCAACTTGACTAAAAAAAGTCTGAATGCTAAGCTTTCTTTGAATGATGGGATGCCCAAATGACCAGCAGACACCTGAAGAACCAAGGCCCATTTGCATACACACAACTGACTAACTGCAAGACCCATGATATACAGATAAAGCGTGTGCAGACATGCTAAGTGGAGGTTTGCTGCTCCCGTGACCTGGCCTTCACCTGTCGTAAACACAGGAAGACACAAGCCAATAGAAGTGTGCCTAACAAGGACGGAGCCTCCAGTCGCTTGGGCGTTCAGGGCCCACTGTTTCTCACGCTCTGCTAACTCAGCAGATGCCCTCCAGCACAAATGAATAGCCTAGAAAAAAGTTAGGAAGGAGCTCGGTCATCCTGGATAACCATCATGGAGCCAAGTTACCAGTATGGGCTCTAGGAACCATCGATGCAAGCCATAAATGGAGGAACATGATACCTAGGGTATGAGAATCTGCACCTCACACTGAGAACACATGAGTGCTGCATTATGGGAGAGCAGCTCAGTGAATGGTTTCATATTGGTGTATAAACCATTTCCTAGTGATCCATGTGCGCACATTTTAAATCCCACAAATGCCTGGGTTTCATCCAGGCCCTCCCAAGCAGCAGACAGGTCATGGGACCAGGAGTGACTAGAGCGCTGTGTCAAATCACATTGAGATACCTGGTACAGCAACAGACGAGCAAACAGTAAAGAGAGGAGGGGCCTGGCACTTGTTTGGTGTGACCTTGGCCCTCACCGAGCCAGGAGACAGGATCCATGAGCCTACATATCCAATTCTAACCCTGGACAGATCTCCTGAAATCCAAGACAGAATGATGTCTGCTGTATATGCTGTAAAAATATCATCATGTCGAAAAATGGGCTGGAAAATACTGATATACCAAGGGAAATGGTTTCTGTGACCAGTGAAACTTGGGGGTTAAAAATCCATCAAAAGCAGAGACCAGGCTGACCTTCAGCCTTCGAGACTCATCTCCCTAATAAGCCCAACGAGGAAAACAGAGAGACTAAGAGACATTGTTAAATCTTTTCTTTATCTTATCTAACAAGAGTAGGACAAACTTTGCTTGAGAGTAGTGCAGTTTTTACCCACAAAACTGAACCAGTACCATGGCATAAAGGAAGACAGGGTGCTTAGTTGTGGGTTGGGGGGGGGCGTACCGTGGACAGCATTGATTGTACTATAATCATTCGTAGCCAGCAGTTTAACAGGTGCAACTGTGACCTTGTCATGTGTACGGCCCAGCCTCAATCTGAAATATTCTCATTCATGGAAAATCTTGCTCATCTAAGTCAGAGCTGTTTTAACAAAAGAAACCAGACACTGCGTACACTCTGATTACGGTGCCCGGAGACTGATGTAAATAACATTCAAAACAGCATGGAAAGGCAACTCATCTCACAGGAGCAGCACTGGAGGCAGGAACACGGCCTAATATGTAATGGTACCCCCTTCCGGGTGGGGAAAAGGGTGCCTTTCATGGATTCAGTGATGTAGAACAGTTATAAAGGGCAGCATGAATTTGGGTCATGCAGGAGAAGAAGAGGACAGAGTGTGAAACAGCTGGTGCTAACTTGAGGGACAGCGGGGGAGGCGGGATACAGACGGGGAAGGGGGCGGGAGACTGGTTATCCCCAGTCCTGGAACGAGGGCATGAAAGCAGTATGCTCCAGGGAGAGATGATGGCATCACAGCAAGGTGGCCAGGTATCACCGCGCTGTGAGAGTAGCAGTTTGGTGTGAACACACAGACGATTTGGGCTGATAAGCTCTCTGTCAACACGTCTGTCAGATGTTTGTCAAGAAGATGGAGATGCATGTATTTTTTTTTTTTATTTCTTCTGGGCCACCAAATCCTCAAGGGATTAATAACAGAGCAGCTTGCACTGGCTTGAAAACCCTTAACTAGATACCAGTGGTGTCTGCTGGATTGCAAAACCTATCGGCCACTTTTAATAAATGGTGATCTGGCTATTAATAAAGTCACCAACTATATGCAGAACTGCTCTAATCTTTTAAATGAGCCCAGTGCAGACAAAAACAAAAAAACAAAGTCGCAGTGACGACGGGTCATGTGAATCAGCGAACCAAGGCCGCTGTCTGCCTACTTCTGATAAACAGATTTCCGTCGCGGTGTCCACAACTCGCACTGGCATTATAACCGCCGGCAGGACTCCCCCGCCAAAATGACGCACAAGCTGTCCGATCCCGAAATTCGGATTGGTTGACACTGTGCCATGTGCAGCGCGTACGGCATCTAAAGTTATTCCCTACGTGTAAAGCGGGTCACGTTGGGCATATTGTAAGTTATTGCACTGTCCCTGCATGTACGGAGCTGTCGTGCTTCCCCATAAAACTGTTCACGCCGGAAAGTGTTAACCAGACTCATAATTAAATACGTACTAGGAAGATGCAAGATACTGAAATGCTTAGACTCGCCATGGCTTCTACAGCACCGTAAGGTTTGTCAGAGCCGCCATTGTGCTTTATAAACTAAAGATCGGACAACTCTTTCGGAAACAACGCATAATCGAGCCGGAATGGCGTGCAGAGGACTGCCTGCTAAAACTGCTACTGCGCTGCGGCAGTTGCCAGGGGGATATCGAAGGGTACGAGGTCTGATTGGTGGAAACGCGCCTGTTGCCTTGACAACGGCCGGGGGTTTGGTAGCGTTACCGTGCGGCGTGATCTCTGCGCTGCGTGGATGGAGGAAGCAGCTGCTGATCTCTGACAGTGCGAGAGAGACAGGCATCTATATGAGCATTCTGTACACACAGTCTCAGCCATATTGCTTAATAGGAACATCGTGCATGACTGTAAGTACATGCTTGTGTGTGCTTCACTATTTGCGATTACCCAGCCATAGTTTTGCATTACATATCGTTTTACTCTGTGGCTTTTTGTTATTGAAAAGAGCGAACGATTACGAATTGAAAACTAGATGTGACTCGTAACGTGATACACTGAACGTGTATTTCCCATATTATCTGTCTGCTTGGCTGTAATCTGTGTGGCACCGTAGGTCACATTTTGAACATGAAGGAGACCGTCGCTGGTGTCCTGTTCCCCCGTTAGACCCCCACGTTGAGGGCTGTGCTTTGAAGCGACGGGAAAATGCTGTATATTTTCGCCTGTATGCCCGGCTAGCCACATAGCGTTTTGGTCCGAAGCGAGTGAGGCAGACGACGTTTTGTTAAAGTTGCGGATGATCGCGAAGTTCAGCACCGCGCACGTCAATGCAGCGCCGTTTGCCGAGGGGTCCGGTGCCTCTTTTTAACATTTGACACGCATTGTGGCGGCGTGGGAGCCGTATCTGCCTCTCTGCTCTAGGTATACACGTACAGCGGCAATTCGCCATAATGTAACGTTAGCTTGCTTCCTGTGTATTCTGATTCGCTTCCAGTGTACCTCGGACGTTTGTTCTCAAGCATTGTTTCGTTAACCAAAACGGCATGTTTACCATTTGGCTATATCATAATTTGATTTCGTATGTAAGGGAATGTGAGTGTATTTCGAAAACATTTTTGAGTAGGGCAAACTCCCCCCCCCCATTTGTCTTTTTACCCGTTTCGACACAGTTTAAGTGACTTGAAACATTTCTCCAACGAATTTGACGTTATTTGACGTTTCTCGTTAGGGTATACTGAATGCAAACCCCAGTTTCCTTTCTGTTGTGTCGAGAATGTAGGGCAACTTTGTAATAGGGTGTCGGGAGGGGAGAATTTCTGCTTCCCTCGCTTTGCCTTCGCTTAAATCACTCTGTGTAAAACCTTATCTTTTTTAAAAGAAAAAAAAATACATGAGATTTTTCAGCAGGGCAAGTGGAATAAACAGTTATTATTGAATAAATGTGGTTATGGAGCCGCGATCGCGCATCATTTCCGGCGATTCAGTGTCTAGATTAGTGCGCTGAGTGACACAGACACGTGGTCGGGCACCGGAGAGCTGAGCAAGCGAAAGGCTCCGGGGGGGCTGGGGGTGGCCGGGCACCTCTAGGTGTTTTCGGTTAACCGGTCAGGCGTGTTTCTGATCTGACGCGTTCGCTTTAGTACCTGCGTGTACTCGACTAGTGGAGCGTCCCTATACGTAGTAATATTTATGCACCTGAAGTCCAGTTAATTTCTAATGATAAGTAGATGCAAGATACAATCGGCGAGGTGTCGGAGAGGTAGTTTTGAATGGGGGTAAACTGCGATCTAAAGCATCGCACGGTTCCTTTAATTTGGGAACGCGGTGCTTTGCTGAACAATGAACTGGCACTCCGACGAGCATTTGGACAGCCGTCACTTGGGCAAACTCGCACAGCCCCCCTCGGCTGCAGCGCTATCCATAGAAACGTAGACCTTGCTCTGTGTTTTATTGTAATACTGCACTTTTCACCGTCATGTGACTTTAGTCGCCGCGTTCGTGTCAGAATAAATTCATAGTGGGGGAAGTGCAGTTACTTTTACGACACTGCACGATTTGTATTCCTTTCTTAACTCCCGTCCTTTCGCCTTATTCTGTGGGCAGAGAAAGTGGCTCTATACCTCATACGCCCTACTAACCTGAAGAGATGAGACCCATGACTGTGCTGCATGGACGAGGCCGGCGGGCCCCGCTCCCGAAATGAAACAAAGTTGCGGGACGGGTTTGTGCGCCGAAATCGAGCAACCACAGATACAGAGAATCAAAGTCATTGTATCTGGAAATGTTATTACAATGTGCTTTTACATCGTTTATTCATCTTCTCTCGGTTTAGCGTATTATTCCCCGCGCCTGATCTTTTGATCGCCTATTCAGCTCAAAGGTTGACGTTGAGCACGTTGAGCCGCGGCACGATGTTCGCATGATGTAATAGATTATCGCGCGTCCCAGATCCGAAATGCATCCTCAGTACTCGCCATGCACCTATTTCCCTTCCTGTCCGCCTAAGGCACCGCAGCTCAACGGGTTCTCCTGCAAACGGCACATGACTTGCCAGAGAATTTAACTAGGCGCGATACGCAGTTAGTAAAGATACAATCTGCTTTCAATGGTCGTTGGGCCGTTTCGTTCCTGTTCTCTCTGTTTGTTTGTGGTGTAAAAGCATGCCGAACGGGGACACGGGTAAAAGAAACAGGATTGTCGAGAAAAAGTCGCTTCTGCTTTTCGTGCCCCTTCCTTTGGCTGCCTTGTGGTAGTTTGCTTGTCATTTGGGGGGGGGGTTACCCTGCTCCATTTAGCAGATGTTGTTTGCTAACAACTGTGCCGCAGAATAACGTTCAATAGAGGCTGAACGTTTAAAAAAGGAGAAAATAAAACATTTTTAAATATACCTGATGGCAAAACAGTCTACAGGCATGCTGAGTGCATGCAGACAGTAGAGGTGAGATTGGGAACCATCTGGCTGATTGCTGTTCACACGTGCCATGTTGTGTGTGTGTGTGAGAGAGGGAGGGGGAAGCGTATTTGTCTCTGACATTGTTTATGTATGTGTGCATATGTGTACGGCTGCAGGAGGGAAGGCGTTTCTATTGTCCCCCCCCCCAAAAAAGAAACGGATAGTCATATGTCCTGGAGATAAAAAAAAAAAAGCCAGATGAATTATGCCCTTGCAATTCTGCCAATAGCAACAAGATGGTCGGCAGCGGGTCGCTACGGCGACGATGCACGCCAGCCCAGGGTCGCGTGTGGCAACGGAGAGTGCCCTCTTCTTAGGCTCCTTGGCACTACTGTGTTAATTAGCTCATCCACAGAAGAACCTAATTACACTGTGTGCTGCTTTTTGAAACACCCTGACTGTTCCTGCCTTGTTACCTGTTCGGACCGTGTTTTTTTTTTTTTTTTGCTGTACTGGTGAAATTGGGAGCACTGGTATGACGTGAAGGGGAACATAGTGAGCAGCATGCCATGGGAGGAATGTCCTGCAGGGCGGTGAGAGTTGCAAGGCTTTTGGGAGGGCGAGCCAGGACTGTTAGACTTTTGCTGTTCATCGGTGGGGAGGGTTTTAGGGATTGTGTCGACAGCATCTCGTAGGGTTACTGCCAGCTGAGGAGGGGAATGGTGAACCCTCCGCACATGTGGGACACATTTTCGCCATGGTACCATGACGTGGCCGTAAATGCCCTCCGATCTCTTTGTAAATGTCACAGCAGCACCGCGGCGGAACACCAGGACACGTTTCACTGGGGGGCGTCTGCTCATTTGAAGGCAGTGGAATTACCTTGGTAACGTGCCGGGTGCGAGGCACCTCCCAGGGGGGACCTCGAGGATGTACAGCTTTCATGGGCTGTGGCGGGACGCCCCCAGGCATTCTGGCATGTGAAGGGGGGGGGGCATCTGTTTTGAACCACAGAGTGCTGACGCATTCCTCTCTCGGTGGGTCCGTGTGGCACCCTCAGCCCCTCTAGTGACCTTCACGGATAGCATCTCTGTGAGGTCAGGAGACTGGGTGTCTGCCGTTTGCTGATGTCTGAATAAGCAGGTGTAGAGAATGTTACCAGAGAAACACAAGGTGGAGGATTTAAAGAAGTATCATAGCCTGTGAAAGGCTTGGAATGTAATTTAAAGAAACCTGGTGACTGATCTGTGTTTGTGTGCCATTTGAAGGCATGAGATGGGGACCCGCTGCCGTCGCCGCTGTCCCCTTGGCAGGACAGATGCCGGCTGTCCGGCTTGTGGATGTCACTGGGGATGGGACCCCCGCTGTCACGGCTAAAGTGACCTCTCAGCCACAGATTGTGCTCTCATCTGCCTCGCACTTACATAATTGATTTTTTTTTTTTATTGTTTTTTTTCCATAATGCATGCCTTGCACAGACCCATTTATCAGGAACTGATGAAGGAGATCAGGCTCTGTCAGGGATGGGGGGGGGACAGACTGGATGAACAGCCCCTCCCCACACAGGCCGTCTCTGCCTGTCTGGAGCTGATCGACAGGCCGTGGGAGTCTGCTGGACCCGTGTGGTGTTTGGAACCTGTTGTAACTCCCACAAGATGCAAAATTAACCCATGTTTTTTTTTTTTTGTATTAAAAATTGTGTTTGGCTTCTCACACACACACACACGCGCGCGCATCTTGGGCTTTCAGTCCCTTTGGCACGGGTTTCTGCATTGTGAATGTTATCTTTTCATCTCTTGTGTCCCGGTGGGGGGGCGACAGGCGGAGCCGCGTTAGGATGCACGCCTCAGCACGTGTTTCTCTCCTCCTGCCGCTAACGGTGCACTCCCCCGGCCCCGGATCCCTTCCGCGGCCCCCGGGTCTTGCCCGTCATAATCATCCAGCCTTTGTGTAGTGGTGGTGACTCCAGCTGCACCCGTTTTTCATCTCTTGCGAGCATCTCACCCCCCGCCCCCCCCTTCTTGCCCGGAGCAATAGACCAGGAGGCGGGACGTCCCCAGGAGACCATAATGCCTTAGTTGTCTTGGTTACGTGACATCAGAGCGTGGTAATCAAATATAGGCGGCCGACCTGAATTTGGGTTGCAAATGCATGCTCCTCTCGCAGGCAGGGGAGCGACCCCCTTACCTCTGTCAAAACACTGTCCCTCCCCGTGCGGCGCCCCCCCCCCCCCCCCCCCCCCCCGAACACACCCAGGGGGGGGGGGGGGGGGGGGGG
>JAODKC010000114.1:1207974-1224197 GCA_026777985.1 Mormyrops attenuatus
GGGGGGGGACCAAGAAGAGACACCTAGTCGAAAGATAAACCGCCAACTCTGAACCGTCACGCCAATTGGAGCAATTGCGTTTTTTTTTTTGTTTTTTAGGAGAATCGGCCCCCAAAGGTGTTCGAAGACTCGAACCATTGCATGCTTCCAGCTCATATTGGTGAAAATATTTACGAGAATGAGTGCATGTATATAACCTACAACCTGACCCTAGCTTAGCCTGGATTCTTCTGCCATTCAGATATAAAAAATACAAAACAAAAACAAGGAAAATTACTTTGAAAAGGGGAAGAGGTTGTCGTCGGTATTTTCTGAATCGAGGACGTTGGTCTAGAGTTACCACACAGAGAAATGCAATAATTATTCCAAATCCTTTAATTGTTGTATTCTGTTTTCTTTAATGCCTGCATTTGTCAACTTTTGTTTCTTGGTTTGGATGGTCATCTTGAATTCCGAGGCACCGGGATCCTGCCATTGGATAAGTGTCTGGGATTTTGAATTGTAATGTTGGAAGGAGAGGGGGGTCTCCAAATGGCCACCCCAAACCCTGCGGCCCAGGATTTGGCCTTTTTGACAAGGTGCCCTGCACCCCTGCCATGTGTACACTCCCTACTCCCTCTTCCTCTTTGTGCCGTGGTTGGTGTCACCATATTGATTATTTCTCCCACCTCCATAGTGCCACCTGCAAAAATTGAAGCCGATATTTGCAGCCGAGCGGGCCGGCCTGCCGTTCTGACCCGAGCCGCTAGGCGGGGGATGTCCGTTGGCTGTGCGAGTGCAAGGATCCTGTCCAGGGGTCGAGTGGTTTACTACCGGGACTTGTATTCAATTCTCCTTGCTCTAGATAACACGTGAAACAGGAAACCGCCGGAGAGGAAGACGAAGGCACTTCCAGAAGTTGATATAGCAGTGCTGTTACACTTTGTAAGCTGTAAGGGCGTTCTGTGTGCTGGTGAAGGTTCATGTCACCGAGGGCTGTGGCTGTCATTGGCTGATACAGATATGCAAATGGTCACGCCCCCCCCCCGCCTTTTCTGTTGTTCACATAGGGAAATGACACTATGGGAGTGGCAGGTCATCTGTGCCTCTCAGTCAAGTTCTCCCCTAATCTATAAGCACCCTGTGTGATGTTTGGCTTTCCAGCTCCTGGGCTCCTGCGATTTATGGACTCATTATACTCAAATGTCTAAACAGGAAAAGCTTTAAACAAGCTAAAAGGAAAAAAGAATCAACAACAAAGGCTCAATCCAATCCAAACAGGTGGGGGGGGGGGCGTAACTGAATCAAACCAGAGAGACCGCAGCCAGATCATGGGGGGCATCCACTATGTCACTGGCCCCTTGGAGTTTTTCCCATGATTGACAGGAAATGAGGGTGGGGGTTGAGTTAAAAAAAAATAAATAAAAATCCCACTTGGGTCGGGTCCTGTATGAAGCTGGAGAGCCAATGGCGGGCCGCGCAGAAACAGCCGCTGGAATCCGGCCCCGCCCCCCCGGCCGCCCTCTTCCCGGCCGGCTCTCTACCCCAGTGTGCTTTCTGCCCCGCCCCTGTTGCAGATTTCCGCTTTTTTGGAGCAGCCAACTCTTTTTTTTTTCTTTTGGAGGGGGGGGCTTGCCTGTTATTTCTCGTTCGTTCTGCGAGTGGATTTTTCTGTGTGCCATAGGCTGCCAGCCACAGTATTTAGCAGGTGAGGCAGACGCCTGCCTGTTCATGGGAGGGCTTGGAGATACTGGAGCCGTCTACCTTAGTGATGGCCAGCAGCTGCCTAAATAAGGAGTGTGGGTGCCCCAGGGGACTGGGGTTACTGTCCAGCAGGGTGCGCTACCAATTAGTGGCAGATCTTACATCTGGACCCCCTGAGATGAGATTTTTTTTCCCCCCTCATTCCCAATAATGACTTGAACTTCACAATTAGGAGACAAAGCTAAATGTCTCCACCAGGTCCTGCTGTTTTGCAGAACTTCACTGCCTCTGCTCTGAAGGTGTGACCACCCCCTCAGGCTCACCATATCTACTGCTCTTCTTGGGGAGGGGATGCTTTGCGCTGATGTGGGGGCGGGGGGGGTGGTTGTCGCCGATTGGGTGCGCTGGCCTCGTCTGGTCAGCTGACATTTAGTTTTGACCTTTTGACCTCACCGTGTTTTTGCCGCCATAAACTGCCACCTTAGTGTTGGACGAGCATGTGCTCGAAACGTTCATGCTGTTCTCCATTATTTTTGCCTGATATTCATTGTTATTCATCTGCATCAGGTCTTTGTCTTTCTTGTTTTCCTTATCATGATTGCCAAACTCCTAGGGTCTGTCTAGCAGATAGGGGTAAATTTGTTAATTAACAGATTGATTGGGGGGAGGGGAAAATAAGCAGGAATCACTGTTCTTCCACTGACAGACAGATGTCTGGGAGATCCTCCCTGTTAAAATGTGGTACTGCCTGGAATGTATTAGTTGTTGAGTTGCCACACCACGTGATATTTACATAAACCATAACTGCCCTTCACCGTGACGGCCGTCGCAGCCGCAGCTAGGAGAGACGACAAGCAGAGCGTCAAACACCAGCTGCTAGTGGCGGCCGCTGGGATGTAAGCACACTGATGTACACAGGAACGCAGGTTTACAGTGGGGGGGGGGGGGGATAGTGGTCAGATGCTGCCCTTGTCACCCCTCCTGGTTATGCCGATTGTGGGCAAAATTTACTGCCAGAAATTCCCGACGGCGCTACCTGTTAAGGCGGAGATGTAGCCTCTCTGTCAGTGCTTGTCGGGGCGCTGGAACAGGCCATTATTAAGACGGTCTCGGCAGCAGGTTTCCGTGAGCGGCTGCATGTGCGTGTGTCAGCGGGTAGGTGGGAATAATCACCGGCGTGCCCACAGCGAAGGAAGCTCTCGAGTGTGAGACTCATGTCATTGACTGTGTCTTTGACTGTCTTCACCTGGTAATATGTTCAGGCTAGTTTAGTTAAATAAGGTTTTTTTTTTTTGAGAACTCTTACTAGATAATGATGATTCAGTTCCAAAATTATTATTATTATTATTATTATTATTATTATTATTATTATTATGGCAATTTTTGTCATGTTTAACTAACTAAAGCTGCCAGTCCAGTATCAGTTTGTGTCAGTTGTCTGCCATGTCTGTTAGACAGACAAACCTTTGGTTTTTGTACGCTAACCTCTGTTAATAAAATGTTTATAAAGTTTATTTTCGCCAAAGATATGCAATTGCATTATATATGGTATTACCGAATAAAAAAAATTCTTGTTTTACCATGGTTGTGTAAAAGACTTGTTTTATTTTGCTGAACTTTTAAAGGGGACATTAGTGTGTTTGTGATTGTATGTGCTGTGTGTTGATTACGGTTATTTTGTTCCTTTGATGTAACGCGGGGAGAGTAATGCATTATTTAAAATGGAAGTCTGAGGAAGCCTGGAAAGGAACCTTTTGTTTGTTGTTGAGCAACATCGCCACCTGCTGTGTGGAGGCCAGAATGTTGAAAACTGCAAATTGCCTTTTGAATCTTTTCTTCAGTGGCAAGAATTACTGGCTTTGGATGGTCACATGATGGGAGTTGCCTGCCCCATACCCCCATCATGTGATTTACTTGTCTCTGTGTTTGATATGCAAAAGGGAGAGAACACACTTTCCTTTTTTAAAGACGTAGTAATTGCTTATTTCACATTTTCATGTTGGCAAACTGATTAGATGGAATCATAGAGGTACAGATTAAACGTGATGCAGTTGGCTTTGCAGCCCCTGCTCTCCTCTGATTTAGATGCTGTTCACCTGTAGGGGTTTGCTCTAAATCTGTTCCTGCTATTTTTATACCTTATGTCTTGCCTGCTGAGGGTGAGCCTCCAGCCAGCCAGAAAGTCCAGAAACAGCTCTGCTCTCTTCTCTCCTACGAATGGCCTTTAGCGGGTCTGATACCCAGGTCAGGCATCTGGCATCCCTGCGTGGAGTCCCAGTGATATGGAAGTCAGACCCAGAGCTGCCTGAGCCGCCGCGCTTGCACCCTCCTCCGCTATTTGTCCGGCTTCAAAAAGGGGTCAGAATTTACAGGGCAGAGCAGCTGTACAAGCAGGCGTCAGTTTCCGCTGCCCTTAAACCTTGCAAAGGAAGCTACTTTCCTTCTTGATGCACAATAAGAGCTGAAAGAGGATGTTTTATTAATGTGCTGTGTTTTAAAGGCAGAGAGCCAGCAGAAGGGCCTTTCAGAGGGAGGCGTGGGACTTGGGGAGCAGCGTGTCCCGGGACTCTCTCGTGCTTTGTCTGATTTGGGCTCTTCTGAGTGTTCCCCTCACATAGAACCCCCCTTAACATGCCGCTGCTGCCTCCTTGTTTGTAAATTAATCAAGAGGACGACTCCGACACAAAGCGACACCCGGACAGAGGTTGCTTGGTAACACCCCAAATCCGTTCTCCTGACCTCGATTGTTCAGTCGAATCCCCTGGCGTCTCATCTGCCTTGTCAGACAGCCGGGCCCCATTCTCCCTGGCGAACGCCTCAGTGCTGCTGGAAACCAGAACACCCCTTCCCCCCAAGCTCCCGCCGCCCTGGCAACAGCACCAAGCCAACAGTTGCTAAGCGACCAGACGGCGCAAGGGCCCCTGGCAGTGAGGTGGTTTGAGTTTGTCTGTGTGTGTGTGTGTGTGTGTGTGTGAACAAGGGAAGGGGAGACAGTTTGTTTGTAAGAGAATACATAGTGTGTGTGTGTGTGTGTTGATATGTGTTGGATAGAGCATGTGTGTCTGCTAGCTGGAGAAATCATGACTCTAAAAATATACTGCATGTCCTTTTTATGACTTAATTCCTAGGAACAATCAGTCAGGGAGCATAGATATAATTAGAGTACTAGACAGGCTGATGTGAGAAATTACAATGAGCTCAGAGGATATATGATTGACTAGTGCTGGACAGGGCATTTAGACTGGTGCTGAATGAACCCACTATCCTATTTAAAATTCATATTTACCTCTGGAACTTTCTTATCCCTGCACTTCCTTGTGAAAATATAGCTGGTTGATAAATTTCTGTTTAATGCAAGTGATTCCATATCATTTTAACTTTGTTGTAACTGAGTTGTATCAAAGAGTTTAACTTTGAGAGTACCGTTTTTTAGGGGACAAACACCATCTCACCTCAATCAGAAGATACAGCAGCCTCCCTTCAAATTCACTGACCTCTGTTCAATAAACATTTAACATTCTTTATATAACAGGAGGTATAACAGTATGGTTTGAAATACGCATGCCCGATGCTGATTTAGGGATAAGCGGCTGAAAGACGGATGGAATCAGAAAACGATTATATGTACTTTACTCATCCAAACACTGGAGGGCGACATAACACGAGCGTTTCACTATGAAATGACGTCTGAAGTCTCGCCCCCGCGCTGGTTGTTTTGATGGGCTTCGGAGAGACTAACCGGAAGCGCCTGGATCCGGGCGGGATGCCGCATCGGCTCGGTGTCTCTTAACCCCAATCTGATCCGCTACGCCGCCGGGCGCCTCTTCCCTCCGCGTCCACATGCGCTGTGCTTCGGCGCCGTCTCGTTAGGTTCGCGGCTGTTGATTGAATCTGGTTGCGGGTGACGGTATAATTTTTGCACGCCGGTGACTCGGCTGGTGTGTTACCCTCCCCGGCTGCCATCGGCGCTGCCTATTTCCATTCAGATCGCAGGCCGCCGTTCTCGATCAGGATGTCCGCGTAATTAGCAAAATGCGTCGGGCACGTCGGCTGCACTGATCGCGCCTGACAGCGGTACCACGGTGGGTAGCAGCTGGTTAGATTCACCCTCAGTCGGGTTCGGGCGCCTTTAGCCAGGCTGTTTCTGCTGACTGAGGAACCATGGCTTCCGACTTGCAAGCGAAATACAGCAAGCTGGCCCAGGAGTATTCAAAGGTAAGAAGATGCTGGGGGCTGTTAAACGGAATTACATCCTCTGCTGGTACTCGGTCACCCCGAGCCACGCGGTCTTTAGGCGGATTAGGGATGGACAGTGATTAGGAACCGAAGCGGTATTTATTCCTAATGAGAGCAGGCGCGCCGTGCAAAATTAAAGCAACAGATGGAAATTTTGGAATAAAGCTACTTTTTTTGCTCGTAGGTTAAACAAAAAAATCCATATAATATCTGGTATTGACAGTGCATGTTAGGTGAAGTGGACTTTTGCACAACGTGTGAAGTTCTGCAGGCGAAGTCTAATGGTAGTTTAAGTCATATCTTTCAGTGTCCTTTGCCTATGAATAGCATTGCCATTTGTTGCTGTTGCGTTTTGTATACTGTTGAAAAGCAGTCGGGATTAGCGGTTTAGATTTGTGTAATATTAAATACTGGCTCTTTGAGCTCCCATTGAGCGAGATCCTGTTTGTTTATGTGGCTTGCGTGTAGTCTCTATAAGGTGAAGTATCTTGTAGTTTATGGCTACCAGAACGGGGAGGCATTTCGGATCCATAACACAAGTCCAGAGTCTGCAGCCCTGCTTCTGAGATTAATGTTTACTCATTTATGAATCTGCTTTACTCGCTGTAACCCGCGGAGGTGGGTAGGGCGGGTGCAGTGAGTTAATGAGAATGTGAGTTTGTCACGTAACGCCTAAGTGCGCAAAACCTTTGACTTTTGAAGATGAAGAATAGCAGTCGTCGTAAAGTTTCTGCATGTGTGTGCGCATTAACTTTTTTTCCTGCAGCTCCGGGCACAGAACCAGGTACTGAAGAAGGCGGTTGTGGATGAGCAAGCATCGTCGGCCTCTCTTAAGGTACCGACCCATCACCTTCACTCTGTTTGTTCTGCCTCCAGGGAAATGAAAAATATCCACACCAGTACTTTCTGAACTTCCATTAATGTCTTTGCTGCCTCGAATGAAGGCCATGGTAAATCCAATTATGTCAGTATGGATGTTTCCAGCTCTGCGCATCCAGAAATTGTGACTGCACCGCGGTAGACAGGAAGTCCCGCCCGGCGGGTATGTTTGTTCAGTGCAGTGTCATCTGCAGTTTCTTATATTGATGGATTTTAATGCCAGACATTAGTTGATTTTAATTGCATAGAATGAATCGCAAAAGCTTCCAAGGGAAAATTGGCCGTGATGTTTAAATAATTATCATAATCACATGACTGAAAGCTGGGAGGAGAGTGATGCAGGAAGCCTCGGCCCAGGATGACCGGAGTCCTCACCAGCATCTGCCCTTCCCGCCTCCAGGAGCAGCTGAAGCAGAAGGAACAGAGTCTGCGCAAGCTGGAGCAGGAGATGGACAGCCTGAGCTTCCGAAACCAGCAGCTGGCCAAGCGCGTGGAGCTTCTGCAGGGAGAACTGGCTGCCAGCGAGGCTAAGGGCAAGAAGAGCCGGGTATGAGGTTCGGGGTGTGGGGTGGCTGCGGGGGCGGGGGCTGACTTTAAGGGCACGCAGGGGTGAGCGAGTCTGAGAGATGATCCACGGCTTTCTTGTCCCGCATCTGTCCGCACAGAGCAAAGGCGACTTGCCCTCTCAGCAGGGACTGCAGGCCCAGAGTGTGTTTAACGAGGACCTGAAGAACAAGATACAGGAGAACGAGAGGCTGCACATCCAGGTGAGGGCAGGCGGCGCAGTCACTCTCCAGCCTGAAGATGAGGGATACATCCTGTACAGGTGTTGGGTGCTTCCTGGGATGGGCTGCAGGCCCCCACTGACCTTGAGTTTGCCGTTGGTCTTACTGCAAAGTTCTCCTGTTTTATCTGTAGCTGTGTCTGGCTAAACCAGTGTTTCCCAATCTGGCCCTTGGGGACTTATAGACATCCATGTTTTTGCTCCCTCCTGCCTCTGCCAAGAGGGAGCAAAAATGTGGACTGTCTGGCAGGGAGCTTGGAGGGAGCAAAAACATGGATCCACTGTGGGTCCCTGAGGACCGGGTTGGGAAATACTGGGTTAAGCTATAACCGAAAGTCTGCAGAGGCAAACGGATTTACTCCCCACCCCACCCCCCGCAGTTTTTCGAGGCGGACGAGCAGCACCGTCGACAGGAGGCCGAGTTTCGGGCCCGACTGGAGGAGCTGGAGCGGGAATCGGAGCAGCACCAGGCCGTGGTGGACGGGCTCAACCAGAAGTACACAGAGACCATCGAGAAGCTGCAGAGGGACAAAACCCGCCTAGAGGTCAGGAGATGTAACAGCACAGAGGCCCAACAAGTCATACTTACAGTCATGTGAAAAAGAAAGTGCACCCTCTCTCAGTTCGGTGCTTTATGTATCAGGACATAATAAAAAAAATCATCTGGTTCTTAAAATTATGTAAATATAACCTCAGATGAACAACAACACATGACATGTTACACTGTCATTATATATTTAACCAAACTAAGCCAAAATGCAGTGTGGGAAAATTAAGTACACCCAGAGGTGGAGATTTCAGGTCCAGAAAGTAAAAATCCAGGCCAAGATTTTGTTTCAACCAACCAGTTGAGTACTCTGTGACTGTGACTCTTTATACTCAACTGGTTGATTGGTTTGGATTTTTACTTTCTGGATCTGAGTACACCCTTACTGCTTGTGTAGGAAGTAAGAGGGTCAGTAGCAGCCAGGTGCTGCTAATCAAATGCACTTGATTAATTGATCATTAGCAAGTATGACCAGCTCTGTAAAAGCGGAAGTTTTATCAGTTTGCTGGTCTGGAGCATTCAGGTGTGTATTAACATAATGTTGAGGATTATCCTGACGTGTCAAACCTTAGAAATGAAAATGGACGACTCTACACCTGTGAGGTCACCTGACAAACCGGTGCTCCTTCAGTTATTGGCCGAATGTTCCACAGTGAACAGCGTCTGATTGGTTACCTCGTTTTACGGTGACCGTCAGAGTGATTAGGTTCACGGTTTATGGTTTTACTAAGGCAAGCTAGGTGTTAAAATTAGGGATTTCTGTGGGGGGTGTAAGGGTGTTAGAGGTTTATGGCACTGAAGAGCTGCAGTTAGACACTGTGGGGGGAGATTTATGGAAAGAGACTGAAGAAGAATTCACCTGGGAGGAGCTGCTGCGATGAGGCAGATGGCGGGGCGGCGGGGCGGGGCGGGGCGGTAATGATGTTTTCGGTGAATTGGTTTGGATCCCCTGCCTGCAGGTGAAGGCGCAGACACTGGAGAGAGAGGCGAAGGAGTGCCGCCTGCGAACGGACGAGTGGTGAGCAGCCGCCCACTGACCTCTTCAGCATCCTGTCAGTCACATACAGGATTTAGAGCAGCCACGTAGCGTTTGGTTGGTGCTGGCTTTGCTTTGGGGTCACTGATTGGTCAGTTGACTCCGGCTGGGTGTGTCTGCATCTCGTCTGCAGCCAACAGCAGCTGAAGAAGTACCAGACGGAGCTCAGCAGGCAGCTGGAGCAGAGCAGCAGTGTGATCCAGGAGAAGGTCCCTTTCAATGACACCAGTGAGTGAGATGAGCAGTACAGCAGCTCTTTGCTGCAGGACAAGGTCCCATGACACAAGTGACATAAATTAAAAACCAACTGTGTGGTTAATGTTTCACAAATGCACAATCGCAGTCCTAGCCTCATTGCCCAAGAGCTCCCTACATATTCTGGTGGCCTCTTTTCAAGTTTTTATTTGTACTGTAATTTTTCATGGTGGATAGGTGACTCCTTTCTGTCAGGAATCTAGAATGTTCCATTTCAAAGCCCCAGGCCATGTGAGAGACTCCATAGGTTAATTAAGGGAGGAATAAAGGGTGACTCTCGATGCAGTGGCGAGTGCCGGAGTTTCTTTTCAGGAAGGCTGTGCACATCCCCACTACCCGGCTCAGAAAGGGGAAGTCTGCCACCCACTGTCCTCAGAGTTTAGTGAAGTGAAATTATCCTCCCAAAAAGATCTCTCTGGCCTTCAGAGCCCCTGTGGAGGAGCCCGGTTGACTCACGACTGAAAATGAGACCTGTTGAGAAATGTTTGACTCTTTGTTTTTTTATTTTTAATATATTATTAAGAAATGTGTGACCATGGGAGATGAATATTGGTAACGCTGTTGCTCCCCCCGCCCCAGAATTAAATGACTACAACTCCCTGAACGTCCCTCCGCACAACCGGAGACACCAGGTGAGAACCCATCTCCATACTCTCCCAAGCGTTGTCTTCATCCTCTCTTCTCCTCCCTTTTTAGCCTTTTTTTTTTTAAAACACCCTTTTAATTGTTATTATGGTGTGGCACTGTTACCTCACATGTCGATTATTCCTCCTGCAGTCCAAAGCCATGCAAGCTGGTAGATGTCACTAAATTGCTTGTTGTGTGTCTCCTGGTCTAGCAGTCGGATGGATAGATGGATGGATGATATTCATGATGTTACTTATTGTCTCTAAACCAACGACTCTCATGTTTTAGCCTGAGAGACCCTATTCTAAGGTCAGACGCCGCTTCTGTGAGGCCTGGTCCTGCCCCTCAACTAAGCAGGTCGTGCCTCCTCTTTCAGCTGAAGGCGCGTGATGTGGCTGCCCAGGCTCTTGCCTTCATCCAGGACCTGGTGGCGGCGCTGCTGAACTTCCACAGCTACACGGAACAGAGGGTACACATCTACCCGCTGGACTCCTCCATCGAACCCGTGTCCCCACTCAACCAGAGGGTAGGAGCCTGGGGACACTCCACCCCCCACCCCGCGCATGGGTGCACTTGCTACCGCCGTACATGCTGCGTTGTCATTGTTCTGAAATTGGTTTGTTCTGTCTGTCTCTTGGTTCCTTGTTTGTTTTTTTTCCTGTGGTTTGTTTTTCTGTCCGCATTCTCACTCGTGACATCTGTGCATCGCCGCCCTCCCGCAGTTCGCACAGTACCTGCACGAGAATGCAGCATATGTGCGCCCCCTAGAGGAGGGCCTGCAGCAGCTGCACCAGAGCATCACTGAGGACACGGTCACCACGCTGGTGAGGCCTGCCGGCAGCTCTACCGCGTGTATCCCGGATTCCCGTACATATTAGTGATCATTAGTGGTACGCTAATGCGCCATTGTGGCAGTTTGGCCTTAATTTAATTAGCTGTTAATCAGTGACTATTAGCGGTTAGCAGTTCAAGGGTAATGGTGGGACAGCACTAACTGCCACTCCCCCCTGTTTTGTGGTCTTCGTCTGAAGGAGACGGCGGTGAAGCTTCAGGATTTCTCCCGCCATTTTGCCTCCTACACCTGCTTCCTCCAGAAGATCCTACCATACCAGCTGAAAAGGTCTGTTTTTATTTTAATTTTTTTTGTCTTGTCTTTTTCCCTCCATCGTTTGGTTTGTTCCTGCTTCCCTATCCTGAGTGTGTGATGTCATTCTATAGCTGTGTTGGTGTCAGACACACACATCAGTTCTGACCGTTCTTTTTGCTGTGTCGGGCCTCCCGTAGTCTGGAAGAAGAATGCGAGGTGCCTCTCTGCACGCCCTCTCTCAAGGCCAAAAATGAGGAGCTGAAGGGGGACATGAAGAGGGTGACAGCCGTGTTTGAGAAGCTGCAGACCTACATCAGCCTGCTGGGTTTACCCAGTGAGTGAAGCCAGAGGCGGGAGGCTGGTGTCTGGTCAGCGGATGCACTGTTGTGAGCCTCCACTAGAGGGAGTGCTGTGTGAGTCAGGCTGGGACGAGTTTTGAAGAGTCTCTCTCTTGCTTCTCTTGATATCAGTGGTGATTAACACTTAAGCCAGAAAACTTGGAGTCCTGCCTGAGTGCCCTTAAAATAATACATGTTTTTCCTTGAGTCTGTGTTGTGTTGTATTTTCTGTGCTCAGTTTCACAGACACACGGAATAGACCAGAGCACAGCAGCACAGGGACTTCAGCTGCATAATCAAAGTAGTCTGTCTTAACTGGTGATCATTGAATTCCTCCGGAAACGGGCGGGTCGCCGTTTTTGCCTAAAACTAGCCAGTTCTGGTTTCTCCATGATGAAGCTGGCAGCTGTCAGAGCAGAGCCAGTTAATATTTTCGCTTCTCCTTTTGCGCTTAGGAGGAGTTTCGTGGCCGGAGTGGGGAGAGGGTGGAAGAATGGCTAGATAATAGAATCCTGGGATGCCGGAGAGGAATAGAAGAGTAGGGGGGGTCGCTTTTTTGTGTTCTAAGCCTCTGGGCTCTGGTCCTGGATACTGATTGGTTAAAATACTTGAAACCGTACCGATACCTTTTTTGTGTGTGTGTTTCCTTATTGTCTCACGTATCACTTCGTCAACTAATTGGGTTGTGATTCACTCTGCTGTGTGCCGATCATCATAAACCAGTCGCTGTGGGTTTATTTGTAGGTATTTTACTAAACTAAAGTTTATTCCCGAGCAGCTTTCTGCACTGTGCTTAGCAGTCTGTGCAGTTATTTGTCTTTGGGGAATGCGGGACTGTATGGGGTGTGTCTGCACATGTGTGGCTTGCAGTGTAGCGTAAAATGCAGACACTAGGGGGAGCGCTCACATTTCGCTGCTCTGCCCACAGGTGCCCGCCCGGTCGCCCTGCCACAGAGCAGCTCTACTGCAGTCTTCACTCAGCTGGCAGCTTGTCTGCACGGCCTGCAGGATGCTGTGAAAGGTAAGGGAGGGCAGGTAGAGTGGCGGATGCCTGGCCTCGGCCCATCACGGTGTAGATCCGGCATGCCTGCTTTCGTTTGTTGCGATGGGCATCATATAGTTTTATCTTACATCCCATAATAGCAGAGCACCACTGATTTGTTTGTGGAATCGTTTTTATTTGTATTCGTTAAGTTTTGCTGGGTTCAACTGGGCTAGTAAGTAACCAGAAGGCCCAAGGGTGCCTCAGGTTCCCTCCTGAAGTCTCCCTGTGCCCCCTTGGGGTCCATCATGGCCCTGGCTTGTGACGCTTCACTGCCTGCCCTTGGCCTGGCCTGTCTAATGGCCGCAGTGTCTGCGGACTTTTTGTTCTTGGCTCAAACAGTCGGTGTGTCTGACAAATCCAGGGCTCTTTGAGCCAGGGAAAGGATTTGGTGCCAGAGGCAGGGGGTACTGAGCTGCAGCCTGAGCAATTTGGGGGCTTTAGGATATTTGGTAAATGATGCAGAATTCCAGCTGCAAAACTCCAGATAATATTGTTTTCAGTAGTTTTTAACAATCTGTTGGTCTGATCTGTTTGTTTTGCAAAAAGCGTTGCAGTCAAGCACAAGTGAATCCAGCCTAAATCTTTCCTAGAACTTGTTGATGAAGCAGCTTGATTTATGACTGTAAAGTTTACATGGACGTGCTATGCAAACCTCCCCCCTCCCAGAGACGTCAAAACACTACACCCAGAAGGCCACTCTGGAGCTGGAGTTGCCCACGGCGACGGAGAAGCTTCGCACCACCAATGAGTGCCTCATCTCTTCCCTTTGCTGCCTCTCCAACTGCACTGGAAAGGTAGTACTGAGCCCCAGGGGGCACTGCGTGACTCCAGCTGGGTGAGGCAGGGTGAATGCATGTGGATCAGGCTGTCAAATTATAAACCTGTTAATGAGCTAGCAATGAGTGCAGGACCAGCTGGTTAATGAGAAAAACACTAGGGAGCAGGAGGCACCTGTAAATGATGAATAACTAGCATTTATCAGCTAACAAATGGCCAGTGATTCTTGGAACTCGTGCTATGCTGAGTAGAGGCCGCAGTAGCTCGGGGGACTGAATGAGCTGCAGCAGGTAATGGCGGCCATGGCGGGAGCTGCTTAGGAGAAGCCTGCAAACATGGGCCTCTTCTGCTCCTGTGTGAAACGCGTCTGGGTCTGATTGCACCAGTTACCTTCTGGAATGATGTATTTGTACTAGAAGTGTAAGTAAAGAAATTGAGGCTAGATTTGCAACACCCTCTACAGAGGGACATGTAGCGAGGATGTTTCAGGCCAAAGTGAGTCTGTTGGAGAGTCGATTTCAGAGTCTTATTGTCCTATCACCACTTTAAGGCTTAAACGTATTTATTAGGTCACATGATATTACCTTGTCACTTTGTTGATGCGATTTTTATTTTGTGTCCCTGACGGATTTTCCTCTCCTCTCGCGACGGTCTCCATGTCCCCTGCATACAGATAGCCACCTTCTTCAGCAACAACCTGGATTTCTTCGTATCATCGGCTGGTTATGGGCCTAGGGGCGGGACAGATACCCTCAACCCACTGCACGCTGAGAGCATGCTGAGGAACAAGAAGCAGGCGGCGGCCTTTATGCGGGTCCTCAGGAAGGTCGGTGTAGGCGTCCGTGTTGTGCCTGTCTAACTCTGAGGATATGTAATGCCAGATTTTAGTTAATGAATGCAATCTGAGAGTGACTAGCTGGCAAATGAAGCTGCTTATGATTCCCAGTTTGTACTATTCAAAGGTAGATTTTTTTTCAGGTGATAGTGTGGCAGGCCTGTAGTCGTAAGAACTTGAGATGATCCTTTGCCTGGTGGTCTGATTTCATTGTTCCTGTTTAGTATTTGACAAAATCAGAAAATATGCAATAGTTTAAATAAATTCACTGTCCATGGTTTAATAGCAATGATGATAATCGCTCATTGTCACATGGAAATCGAAAGCTTCCTTAATGCTGGCGTGTTACGGGCCGTGCTCAGTGACCCTGTCGAAACCCCAGACAAAATCTGATTAGCTCTCTCAGCGCAGCCAGTTTGAACCGGCTGGAAAACAACACGCCTTTTTATTCTTAATTGCTATTAAGTGTATAAAGGACACTGTTGTATTTTAGCGGAGAGGAGGGTGTGACGTTTAACCCCTTCCTGTCTGTATGCTTGCCTGCCTCCCCCGCCCTGACAGCCCCGCCCCGAGTCTGTACCATACCAGGAGGCCCTGTCCAACCGGCGCATCCTGACCAGCTCTACCGAGAGCCGGGAGGGGCTTAGCCAGCAGGTATCCTGCCGTCCACCCGGGTTTCACGTTGGGTACCCCTTCTAGGGTGAAATCTCTCCTTAGCTACATCACCCCCCACCCAGGTCCAGCAGAGCCAGGAGAAGATCGCCCGTCTGGAGCAGGAGAAGGAGCACTGGCTTTTGGAGGCCCAGTTGGGCAGGGTACGGCTGGAGAAGGAGAACCAGCGCATCTCCCAGCTGGAGGCCCAGCTCTCTGCCGCCCTGGGCGCCGCACCCGCCCCTCAAATCTTCCCCGGCGAGGGAGACGGTACCCCGGCCGGCCAAGAGGAGGCAGAGTTGGAGGAGAGCGGTGCTGGGAAGGAGTTCTCGCAGTCCACAAGCCTGGTTCGCAAACCCGTATCCACCCGTATACATCTGTTATCTCACTGAGCAGAAGTTAGAGCTGGACACACTGCATCTGCCAAGGAATGATTGTAGTAACACATGGCTGCCTTATACAGACAGAAGCTACGTTTACTGACCTGCAGTACTGTACGCTGGTGGTCAAAATTGTGGAAACACTTCCAATCTTTAGATATTGCAGAATTTTATTCCATTTACCTCAGTTACTTAAACACCCTTGTATGACATTTGTAACATTCTTTGATTTTTATAAACATCACCGCCAGCATTCATGTAGTAATTTTTAAAGCGTAATGCCAAAAATGCTGGGCGTTTCCACTATTTTGGCCACTAGTGTATATTCTACAGGCACGGAAGCATTGCGTGAAGATTTATATTGATGTGTGTGTTGAGCAAAGCCTTCCAATGCATTTTTAAGATCAAATCAAATCAAAGTTTGTCAAATGCACAACAGTATGGCAGACACTGATAGATGCAGGCATGAAATGAGTTTCCCTGCGGTGGACTAAGTAGGATTAAGTATAAATAAAACGTATTTTAAAAAGTTAATAAATAAAATGTATACTAAAAAAGATAATAGAATAGAACAGAGTAAGGAAAAAAACTGAAATATGCAAAATGTCCATGATAACAGCCTGATTAGCTATTGAGTAGCCTCACTGCCTGAGGGTGGACACTGTTACGGAGTCTGTCTGTCTGTCCATGCGCCGATGCTCCCGTTGGCAGGGTTGTCTGGGGTCTGTGAGCATAGATGTAGCTTTAAGGCACCTACTTGTCCTGGATGTTAGGCAGATCTCAACTAGTGATACTCTGTGCTGTGTTTAAGGGCTGCATAGCTATCAGGGGGGATCCAGGGGGATCCAAAGCCTTTGGGGGGGTTGTCTTTAATGAGGTTCATGTCATTAAGGTACAGGCTGAAGCACTTAATTAGTACAAACACTTGCTATTGAAGTTGCTCAGGTTATTATCTTCTCAGTTAATTAGTTAACCCGTAATCGCAGTGAAGGGGGGGGGGGGGGGGGGGGGGGGGGGGGGGGGGGGGGGGGGGGGGGGGGGGGGGGGGGGGGGGGGGGGGGGG